>CABPRJ010000479.1:2376449-2395843 GCA_902439185.1 Cinara cedri
GCATTACACACATTTTGTCTTAACCGTCTGCAAGAAATGAATACTCGTCTGGATAAGAAAAAAAAAAAAGAAAAAAATCCTATCGTTAGAACAGATAAAAATTAATAAAATCTGTATCAATAACGTTACGTTTGTCACAAGTTTGTACACCGGTTTAGAAAACATAAAAAAAAAAAAAACAACAGTGAACACGTGAATGTCACTGCGATCACCGAGACTGACAGAACGCGACTTTAAACACGAATTAAAACTTTCGGAATAAACGATAACAGAATATTAGAATTCGGCGCGTAATCCTTATCAAAACCGTCCATGGCTTTCGGTTCGTCCAGCCGGATAATTACGGATTGCTAATAAATCCGCTCGATCACCTCCCCTCCGACGGTTTAAAGAAACGCTGAATTCAGGAACACGCGGAACATCGCCGTATTATCGCTCGTGCGGAAATCTCGTTCGGGTGGGGGGGGGAGGCGATTTCGTGATACGCGTTTCTACGGTCAGCGCTCGACGAGCGGGCGGTTTTTCGATTTTTCTCGGTCTACGTTATATGGTTTTCTCAATAACACTGGGAAATCGCGTCGGATATGTGTTGTCACTGCAGCTTATTTTAGACCAAGTGGTACGGTGTCCGTAAGCGCAACTAGACCCATAGATCCAATATCCAAGCCAATAGCCTTTACACGGTACTTGTACTACACGTTTTGCTCACAGTTTTTTGCATAAACAATTTACCGTACCTTTCTTAACTTTATTTTTCTATACGGACATTGTCTGTAGGTAATTTGTATTTTGTTCTGCTTAATCAGTTACAGGGTCGGTGCTAAGTCGCATTCTTACGGCATTATAAAAATATCGAAAATCCGCTGTCACGGGGGTTTTTTTTCTTTCTTATAAGCGTTTTAAATTCAGAAAAATTTAGTTCTCGAGATTTGTTGCTACTTTATAGCTAACCTGTCAATCGTATATCGTTTGGTTAATAGTATGATAATTATTTATAAAACGAAACATATTCTTATTTTTGAACTATCCTAATATAACCTGGCCTACACCACGATTCACGATGATGCCTTAACTTTACGAAACACCCGCAACGCATAGTACAACTGCGCAACACAAGTCAAATGCGGAATGTTTGAAAAATGTCGGATTGAAACAATTTCAGTAGGTATACAATTCGATTAGATATATTGTCGATCGTTGTCGATTTACTGTACTTTTTTATACACACCGCAGGACTGTAGGTAATTGGAAATAACGATTTATAATTGTAAACGAACTCGTAGATTCCAAGAGATACGTAATCGCGTTTCGAGGGCGAGATACCGCGTTGGCGGATCGACTCTCGCGCGATCCTCCCTCTCGCGACAACCAGATTTCGCCCGTGGTCGCGGCCCTCTTCAAACCGCGGGGTACAACGTCCGGCCGCGCGCGCCAAAACGTTTTCGCCGCCGTTTTTTCCAAGCGGCCGGGGAATACGGCGAAACTTCCGTACAACGGTCACCGGGGGTCCGCTACGCACGGGCCACCGTTATCGGGAGTCTCGCTGTAGCGATAACACGGAGCAACGCGCGCAATCTGCGCGAAAAACGTACGGCATTGCGCTTAGACTGGTGGTGCGTTCGGGACTCGGGTGTACCTGCGCCCTCGCCGTCGCCCAGGTATATGTATACTCGCACTGCGGTATACGCGCACACAATTTATACATATTCAAGCCCCGCACCGTGAATTTTCGTAACGGCACGGGGTACGCGCACTCCGGCGCGGTAACCGTGACGGGCGCATTGCATACGCGCTCGTACATAACGTGTACGACAATCAGTTATACCATACAGGTACACCGGACCCGATAGACCAGACCTCTAATTCGATTTGCTAACGAAACACGACCGGTGCACCGCGGTTTCGTCATGCGATATCATTACGATACAATACGGGACTGCTGCAGATAATTTCGTCCGCGTTTGCGCATTCCGTCCCGAAACGCACGATTCTCCCCGAAACGACAAACGATAACGCTGCTGTACCTACATGCACTTGTACATATATATATATATATATATAATTTAAAAAGCGTTTTTATTTTTCTTATTAGATCAAAAATGTCATGTATAAAAAAAATAATCCGTACGTAACAAATGTAGTTTAGTTTAATAATACTACACGAAAAACGAAAGAGTACTCTGCATAAGTAAAAAAAAAAAAAAAAAATTCCAACTGTGCAATTTAATAATTTGATTTTAAAATGTTATCGGACTCGCTCTGTCCACTTACGAATGTGTGTCGGCCGTGTGCTATGGATTTTGTCGAAAACTGCGGTGTACTCGTATGGACATTTAGCGGTCGGGATTTATTTATCTTTTTTAACCATTAGGAATTCAGAATGTTTCAATTAATGTTTCGAATGAAGTCCTGTCGAACGGACAACCAGCATATTTCAAGGCATTTAATACATACGGTTTGAACGTTTCGGAGGATTTTTACTAACCGAAAATTTGATCACAGTAAAAAAGATAAAGCTGATACTGCTGATGGGTGCCTTATAGATCTTCCCATCTATAACAGTTGGGAAAGCAGGATATACATAAAGTTGTTTTAAAGTGTAATTCTAAAGAATATTTTAAACACTCTACTGCGTCTAGAAAAGGCTAATATTAGTAATTGTAAAACGTTTACATCCATATGACTATTTTTCACTGAATTACTAAAAAAAATAAAATCGAAAATAATGAAACCGTTTTCCCCGTTTCTTCTATCGTTGAGAAAACAAAATGTAACTTTCTTGCGCACCGAACTAGATCTGAAACCATACGAAAAATCTCACTCGACCTTTTTTAATTGGAACAAGTTTTCCGGTATAAAATTCGTTCACAGGACACAGTCTTCGTCAGTGGATGCTCTCAGAATCTAAAAAAAAATATTTTTGACCAATAAATTACTTTTGCGATGTTTTGTATAGTATATTTTTGCGTAGTTTTATTGCGCGTAAAAACAATAAAGTGTAGTTCGCATGACATAAAATATTATATAACCTGCCCGTAAAACGTTATTTTTCTAAAAAAAAAAAAAAAAAGCTTGAAAAAGGTTTTCCATATTTTTACGCGTGGTATATTATACCGCAGTTTATGGCTGGTGTGGGGGGGGGGGCGTATCACAACAATAACGTTCGACGCGTAACCCCCTCCCGCCGTATGATAATGTGCGCATTCGAAACGAAAAAAAAAAAAAAACGTTCAAACAACCGCTCTCCCCGCGGCTCAAACGCGCGCCGTGTACATTTCGCGTATACGTTTGCGCCGGGGCCCGTTGACCGCCGCGTACAATTCGGACACGTACACACGCGCGCGCGGGCCGCCGTCGATCGCTCCCCCCCCCCCCCTCCGCGGTGTACGAAAAATCGAACGCACGTGTTTCGGATACGCGCGGCCGAAACGGCAATTGTATCGTTATCGATTACCGCGGTCGGGACGTGCGGCGCGTAAGCCGTCCGCGGCGCGCGGCGTCCCTCAACGCGTAACGACAGAACCGTATGGAAATATAAATAGAAAAAAAAAAAAAAAAAAAAAAAAAAAGCGTACATAGAACCGGCGTCCTCCGCCCCGCGCTCACCGGAAAAGTCGACGGATTCGCCGTTCTCCGCGAATTGTTATTTCTCGTCGGCGCGCGCGACCGAGAACGGACGGAACGGCTTCGGGGACGCCCGATGATCGCCCGACAACGTGTCGCGCGTAGCCCGTCCGCCGTGAACACTGTGCGCGGGCGTCGGGCCCGCGCATAGGAACGTAACGTCGCGAGAATATCGGCCGCGTCGAGACCGCACTCGAGCAAACACGATGGAACTATATAGGTAGTTCGGAATCGTTCGGGCGAATGAGACCGCGCGAAAAAAAAAAAAAAAAGCGAACATAGAAGCGGACAAACAAAAACAAATTTAAACGGCGGAGCTATNTGAACCGCGTAATATGCCGTAAACGGAAACGGTCGCGGCACGGGCGCAATTATTTCGAATATTTGCGGATGGGGGGCCTCCTTAATATTATGTCATACATTTACGTAACGATTACACGATTTGGGGATGTCTGACTGAGTTTTCGGTCCGGACAAGCCCCTTAACCCCTTCACCTATTTACGCCCATGGAGATACATGGCTGCACAGAAACGCTCGGATACACAACAACGGCATAACATAATATTGTGTTGCGAGTAGTTAGTTTGCTGAACGCGGCGCGCTTTGTCGCGTTACAAAGATCGGGTTTATTGTAATTCTGTATTTATATACTGTTACGAAAAACTGTGCAAACTATGCGCCAAGTCAATAACGAGTCACCGATAGTTGTAGCGACACCGATGACCGCGGTCGGAATCGGTTCCCAACACGTACCGGATAAACCATAGCGAGTTCCTGTCGTTTTAAAAATAATACAATTTTATAGCGTATCTAGTTTTTTGAATTCTGATCTTTTTTTTCTTTTTTTTTCCGCTGTCGACGTTAACAGCTGTTCTACCAGAAATGACGTTCCGATCATAAACTACAGGAGCGGTTTTTGGTAGAAAATGCTGCACATAGCCAGTGCATTGACGGGGTCATTTATTGACTTTCCGCGCGGTTATTTTCAATAATTGGAGAAAACGGTTTTGTAATTTTAGTTTTGTTTTTCTATTGAAATTCAATTAAAAATAATCATAGTCTCCTGTCGTTTTTACTTCTTAAGATTTATCTTTTTAAGTGTATTACAGATTTTAAAGTGTTATACGAAGATTCTTGAGTTATTCATATCTATTCGACATTTTTGAGGCTTACGGAAAGTGTAGTATTTATAAAAAATTGTATGCATCTGTTAACTGCATAAATTAGATTTTCACGTCGAATTACCGCACACCAATCGTGTGGAGATATATTTATAAATACGGTCGTGTTTACATCATACTTACGTTATTGAACATCGATACATGCGTATACAAGTATAGCATTTATATTCCTCCCCCCAAGATATGTTCTCGAAAACACGTTTCCATGGAAAAAGCGAATAGGATACGAGGGAACACCGCAGTGTATTTCATACACCCACGCGATATAAGTAAAAAAAAGAAAAAAAGATTCGGACGGAACTTACATTCGCACCGTGGGGGTGGGCAACACTTTTGTAAGAGCCGGGAAGTCGGGAAAGTATAATATATATAGGGTAATATTATAGTTTCTTTATTAAATGCATATTTCGTGCACATAAATAAATCATTGTGGCGATATGTAAGCGATTCCGAGCGGAGCTCATGTTATTTACATATTTTTGTTGTACATTTAAAACGAACATTTGTATTCACGTGAATCGGAAATTAATATTAAATTTGCCCGATTTATTTTTTATTTTTTTGTTTGTGTATACATTTTTATCGAATATTGTGCCATCGTGCTAACTTTTTTCTATTTAACCGGTGTAAGAATCACTAATGTCTAAGTGTATTAAATTGTCAAGCTTTTTACCGAGTCTGCCTCACTCAAAGAAGACGAAAATCACGAGTCTAGATCAGTTTTAACTGGAGAGTATAACTAAATCGCGTTATCTCTAAAATATATTTTACACAATATATTAACTGGCATCAAAAAATAATAATAATCCGTTTTGTATACGATGAAACGCGTAGAGAACTCATTGACCGTAACAGTTTAAATATGTTTATGTACGTGACGCATGTCTAAAATAATTTACTGATTAGTATTAATTAAGATTAATAAAGTTGGCTAAAAATTGGAACAACGGAAAATACATCATACGTTTAGATGCATATTTGACGATTTATAATAATACTATACAAAAAAATAGATGCGTTAATTTTAAAAAATACCTGGGTATTTTGTGTAAAAAACAAAATTTATAGATTCATATTTTAGATTCTTAGTGTAACGAAGAATTTATTGGTTTTTATAAAGAAATTTCTTTTTTCTATTTACTTTTTTTATACTGTGTACACAAATTCTTCCAAAAAGCTTAATCCGATGTATACAATGTAGACCATTTTCTGAAAGAAAATATTCTTGAGGTGATACTTTAAGGAGGTCATTTTTTGATTTTCTAAGGAGTTTTCCAAATAACCAAAACACCGGAAAAAAAACGGGAAAATACGTACAATATTAAAAAAATATCACGAAAGAAAATATATAATGCCTATTTAATTATTTAATATTTTACGATAATATGATATATTATCTTGCTGACAAAGCATCACAGTCAGCTGAACTCAGCTCACACTCGTTTTTTCGTTAGCAATGGTTTATCGTTGCTTACAGATACACATTAAATTCTCTTCTGTATCCTACCTTCCTAACTTCCCACCTATTGCACCTGGGTGCAAGTGCGAGGTATGTCTGTCTTTTTAAAGCGTATTTATACTTTTTAATCGAATTCATGCATGTATATTTAGTGAATTTTAAGAGCATTAAGTGCCGAGCCCTTGTCATCAGCAGAAGTTTGGAATAAAAAAAAAAAAAAAAAGGCCTCTGTCTGTTTTCATACACCGTTAAATTGTTGTGATAACATTATCATCGATATACGATGTTTTGATAATAGTTAATAACAAACAAAACGTATAACAATAACTAAGAAAACGCGTTTTTGTGAACGTATATCCGCGTTTAAACTGAAAAGTTTTGAGAATACTTATTGTCAAAAACCAAAAAGTGTGCATTCACAATCCGCTCGACTACACCGCTGGTTAAAATGGAAAAATCTTTGTGTTAGACAATTTGAGGTTTCAGAGTGAAAAGCGAATAAAATTAAATATTGCTGACTGTAGTATACGAATTGAGGAAAAAAATGAAAAAAAGACGGACATACATTGCACGTGGGTGCAGCCACTGTTGTATGTGAGAAGTTGAAAATATAGGATACAAAAGGGAATTTAAAATATGTCATATGATAAATGAGAATTTCAAAAAATTACCACTTTAAAGTAACACTCTGAGAACATTCTTTTTTAGAAAATGTGCTATACTAGATACTGGAATATACTTTCTGGTAGAAAATTTGTTAAAATTAAAAAAAAAAATAAACATCATTGTAAAATCAATTCATTTCTCGCTCTTCTCTGAATCCAATAAACATCATTGTAAAACCAATTCATTCCTTGCTCCTCTCAGAATCTAAAAGAAACAATTTATTTCTTAGACACTAAAAATCTAAGATTTCGTCAATGTTTCGTGAAAACTAATGTAAAATAATAATAACGAATTTACATTTTATAAGAAAATATTAAATTAAATATTTAGTTTTTCAATAGAAAAAATATGTAACAGTAAAATCGTAACAAAATGTAGTATATCAAGTAAAGTAATGGATTCATATTACTTATATTATTTCGAGTTATCTATGGTTTTTATTCCGAGTATTCGAGATTCGGGGTTTTCGCACGATAATTTATTTCGACTTATCGCGGTTCCAATGTACACAATTTTTTTTTTAATCGAAACTAGATGGCGATAATTGAATTTATAATACTTCAAAGGATAATTTTATTTTTTACATACATTTTTTATTGTTATTATTTTACAAGGTGGTTCAGTATTATTTGACAAAAGCAATAACTTTTGTTATTTTTTTTTTTTTGTTTTAATAAATATCATAATAGGTACTATAAATAAATAAATAAATAAATAAAAATAAATTGTTTAAAACATTTTTTTTAATTTTAATATTTGTCAAAATAGCAATTAAACAATATTAACGGGGCGTTGTTTTGATATAATTAATTTTCGTACGATGGGTTTAAGGGCATTTTAAAATCCGCCCCTGAGCACCATAAATCGTTAACCCGACACCATGTAAAACCATCGTATTTCCGCTAAGTATTTTCTTCGCGTTTTTTCCCGATTTTCTCCGTGATACTGGAACGGCGGGGCGAATGTCGGGGGTTATCATTACGTAAATTTTATAATTTTCTCTTTCTTTAAAAGTAAAAATTATACCTATGTACAATTGACGATTATTTACTACCTACCTATAAATAATCTTATATTTGTAGTTTGCGAAAAAAAAAAAATGAACAATATAATTGTATTAGTTTATTAGTCTACTGTTTATTGTTAACGTTTTTTTTTTTTTTTTTTTATTTCCAAAATGGTAATATTTTATTATACGTATAGGTACGCAACGAGTTCGTTCTCTCGAAATATCATTATAATAATAATTAAGTCGAAGACAAAGCGAGTGCATAACAATACAAAAAATTAAAAAGCAGGGAACGGCGGCGATATAATATAAGGATATTATATTATATTATAATTATTATTTTTCGTACCGCTAATTATACTATTAAAAATATTAAAATACCCGTAGAAAAAAAAGAAGATCAAATTAAAATTCATTTCGGTATCGTTTTTTTTTTTTATATATAATTACCTCGATAATAATATTATATTATACCTACCATACCCGCCTACCGTTCGTATAATTTCATAATTTCGTACATCTTTGCTTTTTGCTTCGGTACGAACAGGCTGATAATAAGCCAATAATATCATTGTATTGCCATTTAAGAAATTAAAAATACATTGTCTAAGAATAAAAAAGATGTTTTATTGATATAAGACGAAATCAGCGTTGATAATTAATTTGCCGGTGTATAATTCTATTATAAGTACGTACCAATAGGTTAGGTATATATTTTTGTCATTTCAAATATCAATCTCAATACAAATTCCGATATTAAATATTATTTAATATAGTTTATACAATTATATTATTATGTATTACAATTGGTTCATGCGGCGCCTACTGTTGTACTTCAAAAGTCAGTTTTGTTTTACTATCAAATTCGTGTCAGAAACCTATGGGTTTGATTTTGGTTTTACACACGTTTACATTTTAGCTCGAGACATTCATAACTACTAACGTCCATTATTAAACGGTACGGTCATTTCGAACACAATTAATATATGGTTTAATTAAAATTTTGGTTCTAAGAACACGTAAGGGAATAATTAAACATGCCTATAAATATAATACAGTATATTAGGTGCTTTTGATTTTCAACACTTATTCTTTTTAAGTTTTATATTCTATAAGCAAAACGTTTTTGTCATAATTTATCTTAATATTTTGAATATCGAATTTCCGAAAATAATTTAATTTCAAAGAACCTAAGTAATAAATTATCATCTTTGGTCTCAGGAAAGAAGTGTAAAAGAAGTCAATTTTTGGCATTATTTTTAGTTTAAATAGCATAACTGTACGTGTTTACAATAGTTAACTTACTTATATTAAAAATTACAGAAAAGTAACGTATGCCCTTCTTACCTAGGACCAAAGATATATACAAATATAATTTATATATATTATAGAGAGTCAGTTCCGGGTTTATTTTCTGTTTGGCTGTCTATAACCTTTTGTATTGAAACTTTAGAAGTGTATAAAATGCTACTATGAGTGGTGTAAATTATTGATTCGATATTATTTATAGCTGATACACTTACCTATACATCAAAACCTTACCGAAAGAATCTGAAAAAAAAAACAAATAAAAAATTTACTTTATGAAAAAAACAACGGAAAATGTGAAAAATATTGAGATACGCTGTAAGGCTAACCAAGCATTTAAAAAAAAAAATTATAATAATAAAAAGAACAAAAATGTTAAAATTAATATAATACAAGGTTAATATATTTTGTACACGAAACAATATGCATTGTTACAAATTAGAAGAAGGGGTTAGTTTATCACCCCGGGTAGACGACGAGGTAAAAATAACGTAAATCATTTCGGGGTCATCAAAAGCTGCTAAAATTCTAAAACCGAATTATAATTATTATTCCTCGGCCTTTATATGGTAGATGACAAACTCTACCGGCAATTCGCCGCGTTCAGTATTATGAAAAAAATTACTTTTTTTTTTTTTATAAATCTAATTTATTTTATTAGACTATATCGTGGAGACGCAGTCGTAGAGTGTGCCTTTGTCTTGTGCGCATATGTGAAGGTTAAATTTACCTTTATACATTATACTCTCATACCTGTATAATAACGCTTCAAAAACGCGCGTATAATTATTATTTAACAAACGATTGTAACTTTCAAGTTACACTATAATATAAGCGTTTGTAACGTGCTTTTGGTTTATAAAACAAAATAAAAGTAGGTACCTACGCTTTTGCTACTCACGCCGTGACATGTGCATAATATAGTTTATAATGTTTATGGTAATTCGTATATTTTCACTCGGAAGCGTATATCTCATCATTTTCCGTATTTACAACGAATTAAATAACTAACACGATAAATTCCACGCAGTTTCGTCGGGATATCGAGTTTTAGGTACATCCATAGATCAATGCAAGGGATTCTGTGATTTTCGAAACAAAAGAAAAATATCAAATATTATATGTTTGAAATGTGAATTAAGTTGTCACTATGCATTATGAAAAATTATATTTTCTCAGACGTACAGTGTAAATATCGAGGGAAAAACATACGCGTTTTGATAGTAAAACAAAAATTTTATTCGCTCCGTTTATAAAATCTAAAAACAGTAGTATTATCGTTTAATATTAAATTATGATCATTATTATAAATTTACTGTATTTTTTTTGGGGGGGTAGCTATAAAATCCTTCTTCTTAGGTAAGCCGGTCGCCCACCCCGTTACATAATTTTACCTCCAGTTTTCCTTATTAGAAGTCTGACTCCTCTTAATGCTTACACGTTCCTCCAGACTAAGTCGTCCCATCTTAAGCGTGATCTACCAGTGGCCTTTTTTCACAAGAGTTTCCATAAAATACTGTCCTCAAAAGCGGGTTTAAACTTCACCATACATACCCAGCCCACTGTAATCTTCTTTTGGCCTTTATTATTTCTAATATATTTAATTTGTGGAAAAGTGACACCAACTCAACAGGAATTTAATGATTTAATTTAATTTAATATCTGAAAGCAACGATAAACCATTGCTAACGAAAAAACGAGTATGAGCTGAGTTCAGCTGACAGTGATGCTTTGTCAACAATATAATACATCATATTATCGTAAAATATTAAATAATTAAATAGGCATTATATATTTTCTTTCGTGATATTTATTTAATGTTGTACGTATTTTCCCGTTTTTTTTCCGGTGTTTTGGTTATTTGGAAAACTCCTTAGAAAATCAAAAAATGACCTCCTTAAAGTACCACCTCAAGAATATTTCCTTTCAGGAAAAGGTCTACATTGTATACATCGGATTAAGCTTTCTGGAAGAATTTGTGTACACAGTATAAAAAAAGTAAATAGGAAAAAGAAACTTTTTTATAAAAACCAATAAGTTCTTCGTTACACTAAGAATTTAAAATATGAATCTATAAATTTGGTTTTTTACATAAAATACCCTGGTATTTTTTTAAAATTAACGCATCTATTTATTTATATAGTATTATCATAAATCGTCAAATATGCATCTACAAATTGTAAAATTGAGAAATATGCTTTCAAAACTTTAAAATCACTAAACTTATGATGTATTTTCCGTTGTTCCAATTTTTAGCCAACTTTATTAATCTTAATTAATCTAATAAAACGACCCACAAAAAAGCAAATAATGCCCTACTGAAGACCCCTTTTTATTTTCCTTTTCTAATTTAATCTATTACGATGCTGCATATATTTTACTTAGAAATGTATGACATCACTGATTTTAATCGGCACTGCACAATATACTGTTTGAAAGGTCAAGTCAAACGTGACAGTTTTGTCTTTGGCAATAAATTATTTTAGGCAAACGTGACGCATACAAACAAATTTAAACTAAAGTATAATCATTTGTTTATAGTATTGATAGTTAATTATGTTGCTTTGTCAACAATATATATGTCATATTATGGTAGAATGATTACAATGTGTGTTTCCATGACACCAATTATTGTTTAAAAATTGTTAAAATCATACAAATTTTAAATTTACAAAAAAATCAATAAAAATGGTTGCCAATGAAAACCTTATTTGTATTCTTTAAATTGTTTTTAACCTAAAGACCGAGATTTTCTTCACTATCTCGAATAATAATGAGAATTTCAAAAAATCACCTCTATGAAGTATCATTCAGATAAGGAGCTGTACTTGATAATCGGAGTGAAATTTCTGGTAGAAAAAGTGTTTACGTAAAAAAAAAAAAATAAACATTTTTTTAAAACCAATATGTTCCTCGCTTCTCTCAGAATCTAAAACACATACAAATATATAAAATCCAAAAATTGAAATACATCGTCGACTGCATGGTGTACAGTGGCGAATCTAGGATTTTAGTACTGCGGGTCTGCCTCACTTACGAGAGGCCATAAGTTATAACTAATTTTTCAGTAAAATTTAAAACGTACTTACAAACTTTAACGATACCTAAAATTTCGTTTATTGCGTAATACATCCCTGCGGTCGAAGTGGCGAAAAGACTAACCGGTTTGCCTGGAAAGTCTGCACGCCTGTTTCAAATCCGAAATGACGCCCCTGAGTGTGTAGTTACTTATTCGTTTAAATTCATCGATTTTCACTCGTATTTGGATTTCTCGCGCCCGCGCCTGTAAAAAAAAAAAAACACTCGAGGGCCGTACAAAATATCGCGTCGCGTTAACGGATATTTTGATCGTACCAATTTTTCCGGAACTATCGTTACGGCAATACTATATTATAGAGCATAATAATTTGTAACACAGCACGTGAACGCTGCGAACTGCGTGATACATATATAATAACATCGTACAGCGTGTTGTTATTAATTTCGTTTGGCGCACACGTGCGGTTCACCGTTGAGAAATCGAAACGTTCGCCCGTGTATACTCTGATGGAAAATATTAATAATCGGTACCGCGGGGCATATTTGTGTCCGATCGAGTTATTCCGCATAAGATACGAGAGACGGGTATAATAATAATACTCTTTGTACGTATACGATCGCAAACACAAAGTTCACCATATTATAATATTATAATAACCGTTATCGCGAAAGTGCAGCGTTATTGAAACGCGTCAAATGCATTATACACACACACACATATATATATATGCATACAATGTTTACAGTGTTTAATCAACTACCTACGGGTATTAAGCTAATCGAAAGTAATATTAAATTTAATATAAGGGTAGAAAAAACGTCCTACGACAATGGGGACGGGTCCAACCACTGTCGTAGGTGATTTAACGTATGTCTGTTGGCGACGACTAACCATTGCTAACGAAAAACCGATTCTGAGCGGAGTTCAGTCGACAGCGATACTTTGTCAACAATATAAATGTCATATTATTTAAAATAATTAAATAATTAAATAGACATTGTATATTATTATCTTTAATAATACTCGTGCCGATTTTTCCGGTTTTTCCTACGTTTTCCTCAGTTTTCCCGCGCTTTTTCCCGGTTTTTCACTTTATTAAGAAAACTCCTGAGAAAATCGATTTAAACGACCTGTTTAAAGTACCTTCCCAGTCAAATTTCCCTATGGAAACATTGCTATCGTCATAAATTGGATCGAAATTGCTCGTAGAAAAGTTATCCACGGGGAAAAAAGAAGGCCGTAATATTTTTAACTACATAACACCTACATTTCTTAAATTTTCCTGTTTGTTTTCAGATTATCAAATTTGTTAAGAAAATCCAAAAATTGCTTTTAGTATATCTACAGTCAAATTTTCTTTTAGAAACATTGCTATCATTATAAATTGGAGCAAACTTGCTGGTAGAAAAGTTGTCCACAGAAAAAAAATAACTTAATATCTTTGTGAAACCATAAGCTTCTTATTCACTCCACTATGAATCTAAAACAGTGGCATCCTTCAAAAATGTATATACCTACATGAACATGTTAATTTATTTAACATGAAAGTCAGTATGAATTTAAATGTCTTTGCGTTTGCTTAAAATACATTATATTTTCCAGCCTAAATATTAACACTTTTGATGTGTGACATTATTCTGATCCGACCAATATGTTGTTACGTTATACTTTTCTAGCCAGATTAAAGTAATACCTCAAAAGTAACAGTTTCACGTGGGAAAAATTTAAGTGCATTATGAAAAATTATAAAACATTAAAAGTTGATTTTCCAACATTTTCACATTTTGATTATTGTGTCGCTATTCTTTCGGCGGCGTAATATTATGTATACATTCATATACTATATGTATAATATTCGGTGGTCTTTAGGCATATTTTCGTACTTACATCGAAGTATATGTTGAAACATTGATAGTGATAATTGCGGATTTATGAACTGCCTCAATACTTTTACCGTATACGAAAAAGCAATCGATATATAAAAACAAAATAATCAAAAAATGCAGAAACGAAACTCCAGTGAAAATACAAAATAAAAAACTTGACTCCTATAGTATCGGGTACATATTAATCGAATTATGTACCCACGTGGAATTTAAGGGTAAACATGCTGTGTCTTAAACAATGTTTCAACAAAGCTTATAAACGATTCTATACAGTTCGGCTGATGCTTGACACATGGCAGCAATCATCAAAAGGCTAGATCGCGATAGAAGAACCACCTTGCATATTAATGTATTTAAATTAAATGTACAATCGTGCGATACGAAAATTAACCCGACGACGGACGGGCCGCGGCGAGTCGGCACATCACGAAAAACTCGACTTTGATTTAATACGTCGTTAATTCGATTTATTTCGAAACACGCGTATACGTTTTTTTAACGGCGCAACAATAACGACCGAGTGTAAATATAATATAAAATATGACGGGTACAGAGATTGTACAATCGGAGCCCTATATTTCAAACGTCGTGCCATACGAACCTAAAACAAACCCATTGGGTATGCGGGTACGCGAATTGTGTGCAACTTGAGCAATTCCGAACTCTGCCGAAAATTACTATCGTTTTCCGTCGTCGTCACGACACCATAATTTGTCGATTTCTGTATGGCTCCGATGCGTACATTATTACCGCGATAAATCACCTCTGCGAGGCGGCCGGTGGCGTCAGCGACCGTTTACGTCGGAATGCACGTCGCAGGTAATATTATTATTGATATGATATGTTTCATCGGCATGCGATTTGCAAAATATATCCCCCGTGTGCCGTGTACGCGGCGCACCGAGGTCGTCAACGTGTGTTCAACGTCGAAAGTTTATCGCACGTAATAATATACAACGTGCAATCTACACGTGTATACGGAATGTCTCCCCGCGACGAAGACGATAATAATAATGTGATCGTCGCGATATCTCGTGGAAAGCGTTGACTTTTTTCGGAATTTTTTTTTTTTTTAAATTCGGAGCGTAACGATTGATTTCACTATGATGTTTTATCTGTTTACTTTTTTTTTTTTTTTTCTATCCGTGAACAACTTTTTTACCAGAAATTTCGATTCCGATTTTCGTGTGCAGTACCTTTTCTGAAAGTAAGTTTAAGCCGAGCGGTACTTTATAAATAGGCCGTTTTTCAATTTTCCAAGCCGTTTTCATAATAATCGGGAAAACCCGGGTAAAAACGTAGGAACAACGGGAAAATGTACCGTGTAGGTACGCAAACAAGAAACTTCGCTCGGAATAGTTTTTTGTTAGCAACGGTTTATCCTACCTTTTCAACTTCTCACCTACAACAGTGGTCCACCCATAGTGCGAATACGTCAGTCTTTTTTTTTTATAAATTTTCCCCCTACGTGTTAGATCTCGTCAACGGGTCGACGAAAATCATAAATATCCACACCAAAATGCATTTAAACTAATATTCCGGTTATTTATGGACATTTTGAATACGAGTAGGTTACTGTTTTAAAATCAAAAGTAGGTAATCGGTTTACTCCCGAAAATAAAAGTGGACAAAATAATGATTATATATCATTTTAGTTGTTTCTCAAATTTTCGAAAAAATAAAAATCCGATAAAAGTTTATTAACTTTACAAGGTATCGCGATGATCGTAATAATATTATGTTCAAGGGACATTCAGTATACAGATATGATGCATTCCAAAACGGTTTGAATTTATCGTTTTTTTTTTATTATTATTTTTATTTTTATTTCGTCCGTGTAATTTGTGTTTTTTTTTTTTTCATATAAGACTTTAACGCCCAGAGTGGCGCTCGAGTAGGTAATACACTTTTATGGTAGCGTGCGTCGCGCGTATTCTTGTATAATATTATAAAGGTCTGTGTACTCGTGTGTGTTATGTGTACGCGATTTTACGATTGTACATTTAACGATTAACGAGAGACTGTATAGAAAAACTATAAACTAAAAAAAAACCCGTCGAATAATTGTCTACATATATAATAATAATATACAAGATGTGTTTAATAAGTTTATGATGCTAAACTATACGTAATACATGAATATCACAACTCTAATTGTATGAGACGTATTTAATCGTGTATTTAATGCGGATTTTTTATTTATTTTTTTTATTTTATAAATATTACTATAATAATTGTCCGGCGATTGGGTTTTTTTTTTTTTTTCAAAATTATTTATTATATACAGTATTGAACGTATTGAACGTATTGAACGTATTGAACGCATCGACATACAAAACCTAAGCTGTAGACGAATTACAGCACGACAATGACGCGGTTTCAAGATTGGTTTCCATCGGAATTGTACCGTGTAACACGGTAAATACGTTACGGTACGTTTCGTATACGCATAACACGCGAATGACTTCAACCCGATGTATACGCATATTATTAATAACTATTATTTACGATAATACATTTATACGATTAATGGTTTTTATTTTTTACTTTTATCACGTTTCTTGCGTGCCGGCTGTCTTATCCAGTTTAACCGCAGAACATTAATGCGGTATACATACCTATAGTTTATACTTATTATACCTATAAATTATGTACTCAATTACCTATTATTTATTCCAAAACCTTTTTTTTTTTCTCGATACATGTGATGTATTTCCGGTTTAATAGTGAGGAAATTTCAATCGAAAAATGCGATTACATACAATTGATATTTAAATTTCACAGGAGGTTTGTAATATTACCGTAAGACTGATAATATAGAGGAAACATATACACATACACGAGATGGCAAAGATAAATTATGATAGTATGCTATTCTGTAGGTATACATAAACAATAAAAACGTTTAGCAAAATTTTAATTTAAATATTATTCATGTTTAATTACAAAATAAACTGCACAATTTTTCGTGATTATTACGAGTTTCGTCAAAATTCGAATTTCAAACGTTTACATATGAAAAAAAAAAAAATCATTTTTTTGCGCTCAACTGTCCTCTGCGATTTCCACCGTTTGGTTTTTCTCTCGCCATTACGGCCGACATTCTACGCGACGTTATTCACGCCTTATTATTGTTTTCTGCGAATACTTTTTAATAATAAATCACCGATGTATAGATAAACCCACGGATCAAACATACGGATTCCCTCTTGTTCGCTGTGGACACGGCGTGTTTCGAACGGGTCGTTTTGTCAGCTCTACCGAGCGCACGTAAGTTACGATTATTATTTAAATCGTTCGGAACACTGCGCGGAGAGACACTAAACACGATGATGGGTTTCGAATAATGCATCGGCCGCGTATACCTATTATAATATTATATAGTTGTCTGCTTATGAAATTGAAATCGGATCCTCGATTAGATTTTAAACGGATTATACGTCAAATCGTGTTTGTTTTTGTTCACGGAATTGTCATAAAAATATCTCATAACATCGATCTCGCACGTGTAACACACGACTCAAACTACTAGAAAATAATACATCGGCCTGTAAACATAACAATATGACGTGATACCACAGCGTATAGATACAGACGAATAACCCCGCCATCTGTCTTATCAAATCGATTTCTTTTACACGGTAGAATGTTAAATAAGAATGATGGAGTTTTTAAATTTCATATCCTTATAGCTTATCAACTGTATACCGTTCTGATAAAAAAAACAACACAAATCTACGGCTTGCAGTGTTATTTACGAAATATGCTTATATTGTTTCGAATTTTCGATAAAATGTCATAATCTTTTTGACGTTGACAATCATCATTGATCGATTTGCTAAGTTTTCCATGTCTCCCTATTGCAATGACAGTTTATCGGTACATTTTCGTATCGCAGAATATCACAATATATCCTACGTCATCATATTGATTCTTCAACTTTAAACGTTTTTCCACAGTTCCCGATTTTCTTTTATTATACCATACATCTTCGTTTTTTTTTTTTTACCGTGAATTAAATGGAAGAAATTTGTTTACAAATACAACAACTTGTATGAATATTTATTTAGTAATTTAAACTGGAAATGCAAATATTTCGGCAAAGTTACAAGAGGAAAAACTTGGTTTATTAAACACAAATTGACATTTTTAGACTACAGATATTTTAATTTGCAGGATTAGTCACAGAAGAAGAAGCTAGGTTTTTTTTAATGATTTTGTTATTTATATAAATACCCTCGCATTGAAAATTTCCCGAGGACGCCTCTGAGTATTAAGCGAATGACGACCGCAGTGATTATTCTGTCCAAGTATTGCGCTTCTGCAGAAACACACACAAAATTCGGTGTTTGAGTTGGTATCTAATTAAACGCATAACGTATTAACTATAATATACTATAATCACTAGATGAAATCGATTATTCTCCAGGTTTGTTGTACATTATACTAAATATTATGTACATTATAAGCCAGCTGAGCCGAGGACACCCTTAGAAATATCATTCCCAGCAACGTATTGAGTTTTTGATTTTTTTTTTTTCGAGAATAGCCACTACCGGGCGACCGATACAGTAAGTGTATTTTATAAACGGACGAGAACGATTGGCGCCCTGCGATTTCCCATCCGTGCACCAGCCGGCGTGACCGCACTTAAAACGAATACAATTTAAACAAGACCTCGGAAAAAAAACCTCGGCGATTATTGTTGGCCAGTCCGTATTTATGCGTATGATGTATAGGCACCTATACGAAAATCGCGTAATGTACTCGTGTAGTATTTATTGGGGTGCACCGCGGTATAATATGACACGGTTAATTTGTTAAACGCGTATCGTATTATGTTATAATAATATTAATTTACGACAGCGATACAAATAAAATACGAAATTCGCGAGGGGATAGCGAGGGTACGGGTGTGTGGCGCGGAGAACCCGCAAACGAGATTTATCGCGTGTGTATTTACACTGTTATTATATTATTATCCGTATAATATATACGTATGTACTTGCAGCGCAAAAATAATCTGCGCTGTGTGCATTTATATTATAAACTGCACTGTAGGTATACAGTAGCCTCGACGTGTGTGTGTATGTGTGTGTGTGTCGAAAAGAGATCAAAGAAATTAGCGTGTTTTTTATACTATATATATATATATATACATACTCGTGTGTATAACGACGATGATGACGAAGGCGGCTACGGTGGAGAGGGGGGGGGGGG
>CABPRJ010000479.1:2396040-2418009 GCA_902439185.1 Cinara cedri
AAAAAAAAAAAAAAAAAAAAAAAAAAAAAAAAAAAGGAGAGGAAAAAAAAATATGACGGAAAACCCGAGCCCTCTGTACCGCGGCACTGCGTTTTATCACGGCATATAGTAATAGACGAGACGAGACTCGGCGGCCACCGTTTACCTTATGCTTTATAGTATATTTTCGTGTGTACAGTAGTATTATTATTGGACCGGGCGGTGTACGATGTACACACATTATAATGTAATATTGCAATCGCAATATCGTACTTACTGTGTACATATATATATATATATATATTTATATGTATGTTATAATAGAGAGAATAGAAATTGGAGAGAAAAAAAAAATTAAATAAAAAAAAATAGCCGACCAAGACCGAATATTATAAGGCAGAATGAAAGGGTATAGCATAATATTCCGTTATAATACTGTTTGTGCTTGCGCGCGTGTGGCCGTCGTCGTAAGTATAGAATAACCGGTACACGTTTATCGTGATATTGTGTATACGTGCGGTGTATAGGTAGGTACCTCCTGGTACATAATAATATATTATATATAATTAGGCGTATAAGAAAAGAGTTGTAAAGAGGTCTTTTTTAGAGTATACGACATATATATATATATATGTATGGAGAAAAAAAAAACACAATAAAAGAGGATGTGTTCGGACAGCAGCATGTGGTACGTGCGTGTGTGTGTGTGTGTGTGTGTGTTTTATTGGCTGTTTGGGTGTTGTTTTACACAAACGGACGGAACTAAACCGCAGGGATCCATTGTACACTGCCGCAACAGCATACAGCAGCACCGCCGCTGTATGCTGTGCTGGAAGAAAAACTGAAAAACGTCTCCCTCGTCTTCTTATACAATATGCCGCCGTTTCCGCCGCCTACCGACAGTTTTTGTTTTGTTTTTTTATTCGCGTGTCCGGTCCGGGAGCGACGGTAAAATATTGTACATGGTCGGTCGACCGTTTGCGAGGTATGATCTAAAAAAAAGTTCCAGGACTGTTTGAATTACACGCCGACGGATGACAAAGAGCTATAGGATTATTAATCGCTTCTGTGAATATTCTCATGTGCACGTCCGTTTATTGTAGACTCTCTGAAACGTTCTTCATTTCGATGCGACCCATGGTTTTTGTTAAATATGTTTTTAGGTACAATGAATCCGTAAGAAGAGCTTTCGGAGTGAGGATGGTGGCAGGTGGAGATGGTGTTTTCTTCCGATGAAAGAACTCGGTCGATAGAGAAATTTTAACATTTTACAATGCTCATTCCGAAAAATAACTTTTTCGAAAGTTTTTCAGTTACAATTGTTGTAAATGAAAAACTTCAGATGTACCAATAAAGTTTGTCCCGAAGAATGTAAAAGAAATATCGAGGATCAAAAACAAATCCAAGTTCAGATTTGTCAGGAAATTGTTGGTATGCGATAAATGACAACAATTTTTTTCAATTTGATCATAACCATCATAAGCATTCCTGCAGTATCAGTTCGTTATCATCAAAACGCCCCTCCACCCAAACACCGCGTCAAGCTCTTCTTCTTTAGGATTCAAAAGTCGCTAAATACAAAAAAAAAATACTTTTACAATAATATCGGTAACATCATAACGAAGAAGGTTATAGAGAATCTACAAAAAAAGATTTGCTCAGGAGAAATCATAGAAGGCAGTGATATCAATTCCACTGCTCGCCGTCGTTCTATTGGTGCACAATTCAAATAGTCCAGGAACTTTTTTAAGAGACGTTAGTATACGACGAAGTAACAAGTGAAGAACTGTTGAGAAAAATGGTAATACAGCTAGTTTGCACTATGCAATTTTTTGGAAATCTTACCAGATAGGTAATCAATTATGCCCCAAATCTGTTTCCTTGTGTTTATTTTCACTCGCGGATATAAGTCATACAGAATAACTAGACCCACTTTATTTTTAATTTTTTTTTTTATGTGATTTTTCACTTTTTAGAAACATTTTTTAATTTTAATATTTCTATACGGAGAGTAGCGCTTAAAATTTGCGACAATTCACCTTTTTGTTGTTGATTCGTTTGGTTTCATTGGTTGTACTGTTGGAAAAATAAATGCCATTAATTAGTAATTAAAACCAGTTTAACAAGCTCCACTCAAAATCGTTTTTTTTTCTTGATTTATCGTCGTTGCATTCTGCAGATTTATAATTTAAACTAAATCATAACCTATAATGCGTTATTATACCCTTCCAACTTCCCACCTATAATAGAGTGGCCTACCCGTGACGCGAAGTATGTTCTGCTGCGGTCTGTGTGTTTTTTTTTTTTTTTTTTTTTACTATTATCATTTTTATATTGATCGGCGTCGACAGATCGAAAACGTCATGTATTCCGTATTCGCAATATATTGCAATGACATTTATCTACTCGCATCTTACGTAGACGGCGTTCAAAACAAAAATACGTAGGTATATTATATACATTATATATAAAATATGAAATGCGTAAAAGCGCGTATGGTGTATACGTCTCGTGCGAAGAAGGATGCAAAAAGAGGGGAAAAAATAAAAATGAAAAAAAAAAAAAACGTCGACATTGCCTATAGACTATTTCCGAGAAACCGTCCGTGTGATGTGTGCCGAAAACAGGAATGATGTACGTAGTCGCCAAACGAGTCGTCGCGCAGCGTATTACCTATATTATACCGTGAGTGAAGAAAGATATGAAATGAGAAAAAAATGTGTATGAAAAAAAAAAAATTTTCAAGAGTCCTAAGAATTATAACGTCATAAGAACAACGACGGCGACGGCGTTTTCGGTGGCGCCCATTTTGGAATTCTCCTGCACAGCGACGGTAGGTATTCGGTAATCGTCGTCGTTGTTTATATACCGAGAAAAGGCGAATATTGGCCCGCGTTTTTTTACGTCTCGGTTTTTCGCATTGTTTTGTTTCTTTCCTGCCGATCCGAATTCCAAAGCACTCGCACTATTTTATTATACGGTCTCGGGACATACGAATAATATAATATCGTTTTAACCTCGTGTTCCATTAGTCCACTGCCTGTAATATCATCCGAACCATATATTATCGTCGCCTTCGTTACGCGCAACGGGACTATTCATCATCATCGTCAACGTCGTCGTCATCAATCATCATCGTGTGGCCTCACGATTCCGCAGGAGTCTAAACCACCACTGTCACCGTCCTTCAGCCATAACGGTCATGGAAATCCGCCTCCCTTAATCTTTTTCTCCGGCCCCTTGTCAGTCAAACGATTTTGACTAGGGAGGAGATGAGGCGGATTTTTAATAATTATCTTTATTTATTGTTTGAAATGTATATCCATAGGTAATGTATAATACATCCTATTATACGTACACATTAAAAGAGAAAAGGTTCGGGAAGTAACCCCCTCATCCCCCCCTCTTCGTTTAACCACCCTTGGTCCGACTTCTCTGTAGATCACGCTGTCCATCCGCCGTCTCATCGGTGTTTTTCAGAGGGCCTTTTTCACCGTGGCTTCCATGCGATTGCCGCGCTAAATTTGCTATTTGTTTGTTTCTTTCGCAGTTCCGGCGTGCCCCGGTCACTGAAAACTCGGTCCGTTCATATGCGTAATATATTGCGACGGAAAGTTACACCTTCGCCAATTCCAAAATGTCCGCGGTTTACCCTTTTGCGCCCGCAGCCGTTTGACGCAACGTCGAAATCCGGTCCACACATTAATACCGTCGACTCTTAGCGACGAATTCCGGACGGCGCGATCGGCTTTCTTCCTGTACGTCGCGCTGTTAACGGGCACACTTCGCGACCACGCGCGAATTCAACGAGTCGGTGTTACTGCACCTGTATACCCGCATACCTATACATTAGACGCGCTTTTGTCCGACACCCAAATGTTATTATTGTCGCGTATACTTTTTTACACCTCCGGCCGGTGTGGATTACCCCGCTGCACTTGTACGGATATGCGCTGGTCGCAATACCTGTACGGCGTGTCTCGCCCTTCACCAGACCGTGTAATTTGGAAAATGGATGTTGCCACCGCCGCCGCCGCCGCCGCCGCCTTTGAAGCTCGCGCACGCGATTTGTGATTTTAGGTTGGACGGTTTTTTCGTCGGTATACACGTGCGTACAGTAATAATATATAATGCGCCGGGTATATTATGGTTTTCTATTAAAGGGGCCGACGACGACGACGACGACGACGATGCCAAGACGTCACGCACCGGTCGCATAATAATAAATATTATATTATAACGCCATCATCGACTGCGCATAACACACACCGCCCAAGTTCAGTCAACGCGCGATTATTCGGCCGTGAGAGGGTACGAAATATCATAAATAACATTACGCGGTGTGTCGTATATCCGTGTGGATGTCGTCGCGCGTGCATACAGAGTGATTATTTTTATCGCGAACAGGCGCCGACGACCGTTGTCGGTGCGGAGATTTCGAGGTGAATGTCGGGGGCGGGACCTGTTTCGCCCGAATACGTATTAATCGTTTTAAAATTTTATCGCCAATCGTTTTTGAATAACGATCGGAGCGCGTATAGAAAATTACCTAAAAATGTGTATCGCAAAATGTTATTTTATAATTTTATAAACGTGTGAAGCGTTGAAATTCCCGAAAAATAAACAACAAAAGACAAACAATCGAAGGAAAGACAAGAATATAATGAAAAACGCATATAGATACTTATATAATGTAGATCTGGTCAAATGAGTAAGTATGAGTTTGTGAAATGTATGTGTAGGCATTTTATAAATTAATGATACGCATAAAATTTGTAATGGATTTTTAAATAATTTTCCATGTGTTTCAATTTTATTCAAAAACCATTGTCAGCTTAATTCCAAAATGACTAAATTGTATTTGGGCGAAATGTTAATGATCGAATTTTGGGCGAAACGGGCGGCGCCCTAATTTTGATCCTATAGACACCCTTCTCCTACCAGTCGTTATACACTGCGCAGAACCACTTAACCGATATCAGTAAATCGAGTTCTAAATCTAATCATTCCATGAATAATTAATTATATTTATAGACACCGAATCGAAAAAATAACGTTTTATAAAAAAAAATTTTCATGTTTTAACTAATAATTTTTGAACACGAGTTCAAATTTAAAATGGACGGACATAGTTCGCACATGAGTACAACAATTTATGTCGGTGGGAACTTAGGGAGGTAGGCTACAGACGGGAATTTAATATATGCCTGTAAGCAACGATAAACCATTGCTAACGAAAAAACGATTCTGACCGAGGTTCAGTTGATAGTGTTGCTTTGTCGACAATATATATGTCATATTATTATGGTAAAATTATTTGAAAAATGTACGTTTTCACGACAACAATGATTTTTCGAAAACGATTAAAATAATAAAAACTTAATAATAGCATAAATTAAATAAAAACGGTTGCCAATGACAACCATATTTTTAATCGTTAATTTTTTTTTTAACCTAAATAACTAGGTTTTCCTCATCATTTCGAATATTAATGATGATTTCAAAAATTGACCTCTTTACAGAGAACATTTTTCTTTCCGAAAAGGTGCTATACTTGATAATCGGAGTCAAGTTTCTGATAGAAAAAATGTTAACATAAAAGAAAAATTAAATTTAAAAAAATAAACATCTTTGTGAAACCAATACATTCGTCACTAAACTCAGAATCTAAAACGTGAGTCACTATATTCAAACATTTAAAGTCGATATATATATATATGACGGCTATGTTGTATCAAATAATATAATGGTGAAATATTAATCAATATTACTTTTACATTGTGACCTCAGATTTGTGCGTTTATGAAACGCTTTAATTTCCCTGTTAGTAATTATTTTTCGCGCTTTCCACATAGAGCGGTTGTTACGCCGACGGCCACGTAAATTATAAGGAAATGCGTATTAGAAGTCCACCAGCTGCCGCCTCCGTAGTTAAAATCGCGCATTTTGAAGTGACATTTTCGGAACGGCCATTACGAACGTTTGCAAGACGACCCCTTCGTGCCCCCCACCGCCACACACGCCAAGAGTGTTAAACGCGCAATAAGGGGTCGTATTTTTGCGTATACCAAGGTAAGGGGACTCCGCCCCTCAAATACCGGTGCAATGCAACTGAACACCTCACGCTCATAGGCCGAAACGCTTATAAATTAAAATATATATATATATATATATATATAGTATATAATATATACGTATGCATGTAATATATTTTTGTTTCTCTCGCGATCTTTCACGTTTTTTTTTTTTTTTTTTACTATTTCTTTCTTTTCTTGTCGTTTATATACGCAAGTACGATATATATATATATATATTATACACACACACACATGATGTGAAATATAAAATAATATGTAGTCGTTGTTTACGGGGGGAGGGGGAGAAGAGGAGTAGTGCACTCGTCGCGCGTGCGTAGGTCAGAGAGATTTTTCTTTGTCGTGCAAGGACGGAAAATTCGTTAGATTTTTTTTGTTCGGACAGAAAAAACCGGGCGATCGTAGCGAGCGTAGGAGTGTATGCGTGTACATATACAGTATGGGTTAGGTATATACGCGCCCCGCGGGGACGAGATTGTGTCCCGGACCGTGGCCGAGCGGGGAGGGGAGGTGGCACGGGAGGATTTAATCCTGGAAATGGAAACTGGCCAACGCGGTGGAAGATCCGCGGGTGCGCGGCGATAGACGAGTTATCCGTGACGTCCGGAGGACCGGCGGCGGAGGCGGTGGCCGAGGAACTTGGCGAGCAAAGGCTGCGCCGCGAAAGTGTTCCGGCGGAAAGGTCGGTAGAATACGGGGAAGGGTACATATATAGTAGAGTAATAGTAAAAGGGCCTTCGTGGAGAGAGAGTGAGTGTCTATGTGTGTGTATGTGTGTGTGTGTGTGTGTGTGTATGCATGTGTGTTTGGTGTGCGTGTGTGCGCATGAAAATGCTAGACACTCGGGGACACGAGTGCGTATATACAGGGAGAGAGAGAAAGAGCGCGAGACAGAGATGGAGAGTGAGAGCAGCCGAAGAGAGAGAAAGACCGCAGCAGATCAATAAAAGTTTTACCCTTCGAGGGAAATTTCTCTGCGACGCGGCCCTTTCTCCGTGTACGGATATATACGTACGCGAGTATGTCGGTGTGCGTGTGTATTTATATGTATTCCGCTTGGTCGTGTGTGTGTGTGTGTGTGTGTGTATACTTGTTTATATAGTACACACTGTATATACATATAGAGTGTTCTACAGTAACGCGCACACACTATATATATATATATGTGTGTGTGTATTGTATACACGTGTATTTTCTGTACAACACGTTCGGCGAGTGTGTGAGCAGAGCCGGAAGGGGTGGGGGAAGGAATCGATGGGCGGGATAGGGGAAATGGGGCGAGATGGGTTAGGGAATTTTGTGATGCCGCGCACTGTTTTTGCCGGAATTAAAAAAAAAAGAAAAGAAAAGAAAAAGAAATACATCCGAGCGATAGAGGCTATCGTTTCGTGTCGCGTATATATACGCGTGTGTACGTGACAGCAGAGCGGTGTCCCTCGATAGTTCGCCCGCCGTCCATCGGTTTCGTAATAATAATATCCTAATAATATCTCCGATCGTTTTTCTTGTGACGGCGGGTTTTATTTTTATTTTTTACTGTACAGACTATATAATATAATGTCGTATATATATATATATATACACATATACGATGTATAAGACACGAGGATATAATGAGTTCCCGAGGGTTGTTGCGTAAAATATCGTGAGTCCTAGGTTTTTTACATCGCGGCGAAAAATACGATATTATATGATACGTATATCGCTGTCCGTCACGACGACGATATTCGGTTTTATTGAATTTTTTTTTTTTTTTATATATATATATAAAACCACGCGGTATTTCTATATAATATTTTACTATTCGATCGGGTGCGACTTAATCGCGATTTCATCTTTCGTCGATGTTAAACGCATAAAAAAATAAGGTGGACATAATTTTCACGTAGGAGCAACCACTGTTGTAGATGGGAAGTTGGCAAGGAAGGATAAAGACGGGCATTTAATGTATATCTGTAAGCAACAATAAGCCATTGCTAACGGATAAACGATTCTGAACACAGTTGCTTTGTCAACAATACATATATTATATTATTATGGTAAAATGATTACAAAAATATGCGTTTTCATGACAACAATAATTGTTTAAAATGATTTAAATAATAAAAAACGTAATAACAACCGGAAAAAAAAACAGTTGCCAATAATAACCTTATTTTTAATCTTTCGATCTTTTCTAACCTAAAAAACCAGGTTTTCCTCATCATCTGGAATATTAATGAGAATTTCAAAAATTACTTCTTTAAAGTACTACCCAGGGAACACTTCCTTTCAGAAAAGGTGCTATACATGATAATCGGAGAAAGCTTTCTGGTAGAAAAAGTGTTCACATAAAAAAAAAATAAACATCATTTCAGACAGATTCGCTCCACTCAGAGTTTAAAAAAAATATAAAAGAAAAGCTGTACATTAAAACGTGAAAGAAAAAATAAAGTCCGGGCGCTTTGTATTAATAATTAAATAAATAATACATATTTTAATATTTTCGATAACTTTGATATCGTATTAAAATCGTCTAGATATATTCCGGTTTTGTAATTATCTGTCTGCGAAAATGCGATTTTCCGTTTTGAAACCTAACCGCAAGAATTAATCGTTTTCGAAAATTGTAATCGACTGTAGTAATCGTTTCCGGCTCATCGCCCGATAATATTTGAAAACAGTCTCAAATAGTCTGATAACGAACGAAATTACAGTAATAAGGGGCGGTCCAAACTCGGCTGTTCGGTCGCGATACATCGCGTTCAAAATTGCACGGGTAAAAATGCGCGTGATTGTATTTACAATAATTTCCCTATAGTTCTGCGCATTTCTTAAACTTAAAACCGTTTTCAAAGCCGGATCAAAGGAGGAACATATACGCAAATTTTCTTGATCCCGAACTGACCACTTGAATTACATTTAAGTAGGTACTCGTTTTTAAGGTTGTAAAACTGTTTTCTTTTTCAACCGTCCATAATTATTTGTAATCGTATTTTCGTTTTTTGACTACTCGAGCGCGATTGCAGATTTATTAGTTGTTATATTCTGCTGTTATCCGTCATACGAAAATATATTCTGATATTATGTCAGCGTTTTCCCCCTTTCCACGTGCATGTAATATGTAACAGAGAAAAAAAAAACGAAAACCGTAATTCGCGGTGAGGGCCGACCCTGTACTCGTCGCGTTCGTTTTTATTAGACAAACTGCGCCGGTGCCGGACGAGTCTCCGGAGTTTTTAATTAAATTAATAAAATACTTAAAGTTGATTTAGTGCTCTCGTAGAACGCTGCGGATTATATAACAATTAATTGTCACGTCTTGAAAATATTTTGTGTATAAAAAATATAAAACGGCCGTGATATATTGTTATAATTATAAAGGTCGACATTAGTGAAATTTATGGAGTTCATAACTCGTCTCTTAATATAGACTCGAGGGATAATGTTTGATAAGCGAAAATATTAGCGTTATAAATGCAAAATAATTTCGTGGACGGTTTTTAATCTTCTTTTTTTTTTTTTTTTTGTTGTTGTTTCGTGTAAATTCATATTTTCGTTAAAGAGGATCAATTAGGAGGAACATTATTATACCGACTGTGTGCATAGATTGGCCAACGTTTCAATACATTTGGGTTTTTGTCAAACTTCAATATTATGATATATTAGTCGTTTCCTCGGTTATAGTTACTCGCATATAATTCTATATATACATATATATATAAGTAAATTTGAAAACTTAACTCCGAAAAACGATTATGAACTTGTAAATACGTCCACGATTTTTTAATAAAATAATTAATTTAACACAGGTGCCTACGTTCGATCATATCAACTTATAACACAACCCTCGGAGTAAAGTTTAACGTGTTTGACTTTTGCGAATACGAATTTCTCCGTTATTTAAATACGGTGAAGGGAGGGAACTATAAAGTTTGAAGATACTGAAAAATTCAAAATAGTTTTAAGAGACAAGTGTACGGTATTTTTTTTATTATAAATATACATGTATATATATATATAATATGTAGAACTTTCCGTGGAAAATAAATAAAACGGTTTTTTCACCGAGCATAAATCACAAACTACAATACCAACATAATAGTAGTGTCATCTGACAAAGTTTCAAGAAAATCTGTTAACTTTCACTATACCTACATAAAAAAAAAAACGACAACATTACTTTAAAAAATTCTTTCTTGTGTTTGAAATGAATAATAATAATCTAAAAATTATATCTAATAAATAAAATCATGCGATATAATGAATAATTTTGAACGTTTAACGTCACCCGAAAACACATTGAATGTAATAAAAATAAAAAAAAAACTCAATTTTAAGACGTAAGTACCTGTAAAGATTTAATTGCAAATATTTTGGATATAATAACATTAGGTGCTTAAACTAAGATTGTTTTAATCACCGTCTTGTCTCGTCTCATCAAGACTCGTCGTTTGCAAATATTGAAATACCATCGCAATTATATGAGTTTCCTAAAAGTTACAATTTTCAGACTTGTATATTTCCAAACAATTGTCAAAAATAATCGACTTTCAAGTTATAAATGAATTCTTACTCACAAAATTTCAAATTAATTACAAACGCTATACCCACATTTATTTGAATACAATTCTATTTTTGAATATTAGCAGTCTTGTAAAGTATTCGAATATATTGTATTTAAATACTTTAGAAATAATTTTTGACAGATGTATTAACAAATAAATTAAAACCTATTAATAATATTATTATTATTTGATATTTTATTAAGCATTAATCTAAAACAACTTGTTTTTTTATACGCATACGACACGAAATTCAATTTAAAAAAAATTAAAACTTTTAACCGTCTAAAGACTTGTTTTATCTAACGTCACTCAGACAAAATCGGCGATACACAAATAAATAGAAAAATGGAATCTATGAAAATAAAAATAATAAATAATTTACCATTTTCCAAAATTTCTCATTTTTACAAATGTGTTGTTTATTTAATCCACCATATTCAAACATATAAATACTTACAGAAATTACGGTAAATGGTAACGGAAAATTTGATATTACGTTTTGTTAACCATTGTTGTGCTTAATCAGTGTCATATCGATCAAAGCGTGTAGATATCGTTAGTTTGTAACATTGAACATTCCAACCGTAATTTAATTTTTTTGATTATTTTTGAATAGGTATTCGGTTTAGTTTCAAATTATTTCTCATAATCATTTCAATCAATCAAACGAACGATTAACCGGGCGTAATAGTAATAATAATTTTTTTTAGTAATACAATAAAAGGGGGAATAAGGGGGGGAATTAACAACATAATGATAAATAATAATAATAATATGATATAAAATAAATGGAGTGTTTTACTTTGATACCTATAATACATCTGGTATTTGAATACTACTTTGAATACACTACCTTCCTTTTGCTGTTCGGAGGGCTACGGAGTTGTGAGTCCGAGAATAATGACCGACAAATAAAAATTATAATTTTTTTACCTGCTCACGGTGTTGGAACGCTAGGGTTATCAATCCTAGGTGTCTTCACGTGATCCTGAAATTGTAGGACGGCAGTGACAACTCGATCAAAATAATCTAAATGAACCTTAACACTTACAATCTGCGTGCACTAAGATAATAAATGATAAAGTTTAAATTAGGACAGAAAGAAGGTTGAATAATTGAAACAAATATATAAAATAAATTGAACACAAGTGATTATAACTGTTAAAAGTCGAACCTGTTCGATACAGGGTTCTCGACAGAGTGATTTTCAAAAATCTTTCCAAAGCAGTTAAAACGCTGGAGTCACTAAAGAAAACAGTTATCGATGACGTCTTCGCATCGGGGCCGATGTATGATTTGGTGAAAATAAAACTTTAAAGAAGAAAATTCAGTTTAATAAAGAAATCGGGTGGTCCCGCAACCACGTCGGTGTCGAACGATGTCGCCAAACACGCCGACCGGCGAGTGAATCTTTATATTCTCGTACGTTTTGCAATGTTTCAATATTACTAAGAAGTATATTAGTCTTTCAAATAACGAATAAACAATTTTAAAAATTAAATATATTATATTTTATTATACAAATATAATATTTATTAAATGATATAAAACAGCATTTCACATTCTATTCAAATTGTACTGTTTTTATAAATTGGCTTTTTTTTTTTGTAGGTCATCCATCATACAATTTCCAATTTGCTGCCACCCTTTAGACTAATGATTGATAACTTCCAATTGAAATAAGCGTATACAATTTGATCATCTGCCTTTTCTGCTTTTACCGCTATTTTTCGTGGACTCCAGATACGAGACCCCTCTTCCCCCCGTTATCCGACCAGCATATGATATACTCCACTCAGAATCGTTTTTCGTTGTATTTTATCGTTACGTACAGATATACATTACTTTATAGTCTATACAGTATACATACCATTAGCTTTCGAACTTCTCATTTACAACAGTTGCTCATCACTGTGTAAAAATATTTGGCGCCCAATGGCATCAGTTTTAACCAAACTTTTTTTAAGGCCATACCTGGGGATGATTTGGGCAATTAATTTGTTATTTTTACAATTTTATTAAAATCGTATTAAAACTTCGATTTTTTACCTCCACCCAATAAAATTTTCCTTTACTCTTGAATTGTTTTCCAGGTGGGTACACATATTATAATATGCTGTACGTGTAGTTCATTATTGTTCCAAGCAAAGCGTTCTAAAATAGAACATCAGCTAATAAGTGAGATATAACAGTGATGTTGGTAATTTTATTCCGAGTTTTTTATTAAACCGGGAGCCCAATAGTATTAAAAAGTTTTGGCGCGCTAGGACAAATACCCCCATTGCCCTCCCTCCATTAACACGACCTACCATCTTAATATCTATCATCAAAATTATCAGCTTTGTATAATATCGTAAATATCTTCAGAATCATACTGCAAGAATTCTAGTTATACAGTACACCTATATTGTATATTAAGATGACCTATAATGACTTTTCAAAATCTGCAATCATTGTTTGTGTAAATGTACAGTATAATATGCAATTTATACACAATTTAACTCATATTATTAATAATAATATGTTAAATCGTCCGAAAATCGAATTAAAAAAATATTAGTAACCACATTATCGTCTTATGTGAAATTGTTTAGGCACAATGTCATTTGAACTATACCTAAATACCTACGGTACCTATACGCAGGTATATTAACGTTCACAATATTTAATTAGCTGCAAATTATTTTGTATTTCGCCGTAACACTTATAATACAATATTAGGGGTCAGATTTTAAAAATTGACCGTGGGAAAAAAAACAAATCATCGCGATTATCGCCGTTTATAATAGCCCTGCGGTAATTTGTTTTCCGTCTACGGACCAATTTCACACGAAAATATTAAAAACACTAACTATCCTCAACTGTTCGACAAACAAAATACACTATATCGACTTATTCGTCATTGTTTAATGGTGTTGGACAATGCAGTTGCGTTTTACCATTAACACTTTTAGTCTGATGATAATCTTATGATCGTTGGTTACGAACAAAATCGTATATATTTTTTTTTAATCTAGACACAAGGTTTCTGATTTTATTTTTATCTAGATATTTTAAATGTTACCATTAATCAACACTGGTGTTGGAATGCTAAAAACGTATTACAAAAAAATATCATTCACATACCAATTTTGAAATATACAGCGTGTGATTGGGCGTGTCTTTCAATAATTACCTGAGATACAGTCATGTAAAGACGATAAGGTTAATATGATTATTTTGTCGATTTTTCGAAAAATTCAAACCGCGGGTTATTAATATGTATGTGTTATTTCATCTTTGCAAATAATTTTATCCTATAAAACAATAATCAAATTTATTCGCTTTTAAAGTCTCTTATTTTAAATTGTTTAAAAAATTAATAAGTTTTGTAACTGACTTTAAATTGTTGGCTGTGTTTTAAATAATTTTTGAGATAAAATAAAATTGCATTAATCAAAGTTAGTTGAAAAAAAAATAAAATTATTCGTATATATAGTATCAAAAATAGCGATTTAAATAATATAATTTGTATTGCTCATGCGCACACTGCAATGGTTTAAAAACTGAAATATACTCTAAATTATGTAATTTAGTGTTCCCAATCATTTCATAGAAACGAAATTTAAATTTAAGGTCATCCATCCGTTTAAATTCGGTTACCTGGAAACGTAATCGTACTGTATGTATATTTATTTAGATCCGTATTTAATCGCACGTAGTATTCAGCATATTCATTAAAATTCGTGCACATAAATTTCGCTAAGTGTTTTTTAATATAAACGGTGCGCTATAAATACCCTTCCATCGGTTGTTTATGCATATAAAATTGTACGCGTTCAATAGAGCCGGACCTAAGTTAATCTACATACAGAGGAAGTCGGATAGATAACAAAATATACTTTTGAAATTGAAGAATATTAATTGCGAAAAAAGTCGGTTTAAATACAATTTATTTGGTTTATACTTTAAATAAATTTACTGTATTGTGTTCTCTGGTATGAGTGATTTATTCTACTACTCGTACAATAGTCGCACTGCTGGGTTTAATACAACCAAAAACTGTATTTTTCTAACTACAAGTTATAGTTTAAAAACTATTCTATGTTCTATATTTACAGGAGACACTGAATTTAATATTATTAGAAATTATTATCGCGCCATTTCGATAATCGTTAAAAGAATTATCGTGTATTCAATAATCTTTTTGTTTTGATATAAGTAACTGATATTGAATATACTGTATACTATACGCAAATAAACGGTATACGAGGGAAAAGGATACTTTACTCGCACAAGACGCTCGCCAAAGTAAAATGTTTTCACTGCTTATCATAAAATTACGTTATATCATGTGATCATAAAAATTATTGTTGAAAACACGAAGACTTCTATAGTAGAATCATCTAAAAGGCAACGTTTACTTTAAAAAAAAAGAATATGTTCATTGCTGAAATATACACCAAACATTTTCTCAATATGATATTTATCATGTAAAATGTATGATCAAAAGGTGTTTAAGTAAAATACAAACAAGAATTACATACATATAAGTCCTTATGACAAATGACAGGGAAACTGTAGTATCAATTTATGTGCTAGATACTGGAAACTCAAGTCTTCAAATAAACTTATAACATATAAATTACCTCTGTAATGTACCAAATATACCAATATTTACTAGGTACTAGAAACTATACACTTCAATTTGACGGTTTTCGATTCTGAGTTCCCGGTCGAAAAGTATTGTTCACGGGCCGAAAACAAAAATAAAAAAAAACAACACATTGTTTAGAATCTAAAACTCGGACTTAATTAACAGCACCGAAAATCAGTTCGAAATATCAGCTTATAAAACCCGATGATAATATTGTTGTCACGATATTATAACAATGATATTTAGATTCAACGGCGTTTTAACGGCGCCTTATGAGTTATGACGCTCTAACTATTATGATGATGACGGTGATGACGATGATGACGATGATGACAACGATGTAGGTTATAAAGTTACTGAATTATAAAATGCTCGTAACATATTATTATACAAGGAGTAAAAAGTGGTCTCGTAAAACGATTTTTATTGGAATATCCGCCCCGCGACGTGCCGCCATCGCACAGGGATAACTGTGCGCCGTATTCGTTACCGAACGTTACGCCTGCACGGGAATATCGTATATTATAGATTGAACTCGTCGCAGTGATAGTGTACGCGGTTCGACAATAATAATGACACAATAACTGGTCGGAAGAACAAAAAAATAAAACGCTCGCGCCATAAAATTTAATATTATAGTATACCTAATAAACACGCGGGAAACCGAAAATTCCAGACAGTGTTTAAATTTAGTTGGTGCACCGTTTTAGAGTACTCTCCTTAATAAAATATAATATGCATGCACACTAGCTGTCCCGCCCGGCGTGGCCCGGGCCAAACAATGTGTAATAAAAACGATTTCCCCCTAGATTTCATGTTTCGATCCCCGGCACTATTACTGCAGCTAACCGTTGTTGCTTTTAAATGTTTAATAATTAATTTTCTTTCTTTTTTATTTTCAAACTTATATGTATTGTCATGTGGCTACTGTGCAATGAAAAACCTTAAAACCTTCTCCACGGTGTCGCGTTTAAAAATTAAAAAAAAATCACACGACAATTGGATTCAAAAGCGTTTTCAGAGATTACCTCGGCCATCAAAATGGCACTGTGTTTTTCCATATTAAAATCTTCTATATTTAATGGCATTGCTTCGAAAGCACTCTTGCGCACGAAAGGATTGTGACAATATAACAATTATGGCAACTTGTATAATAGTTCTCGATAATGCCGTAGATAACGAAGACGGTGTATATAGGAAATTATAATTGGAAATAAACTATAGATACCGACTCAGCGCAGCACATAGTTTTTTTTTTTACCTTTTATCCGTGTTGCTAAGGTATATTAGTACACGGTTTACACGTTTATTTTAATTAATAACAAATTATTTTCCTAAATTTATGTCTAAAACCTGTTATGTGATGTCCTCTTTAATTAAGAATAAAAAACTGCATGACGATTGAACAAGCGGTTTCGAAGCCAACCCGTAAAAAAAGATTACCATTTTCGCTTTTATATATATAGATATATATAGGTATTATACGTGAGATCTCGCAGGGTCGGAGTGGCCAGTCTAGAAATGGAAATTTTCCAGATTGTATTATAATGGCCTTGTGGCCTGATATTTGTGTGTACTATTTTACTTACTTGTATTATTTAAACATCGAGTAAAAATGTATGCCAAGACACATATTATATTCTTATTTCAGTACCTGCCTATTAAGTTATTTCAATATAAATTTTCGTTTAAAGTCTTACGTTGAAACGCGTAATGATGAAAACACTTTTATACATTTGTTAGGGGTCAAATTCCCCACTCCCTGATCATATTTTCACCCGTGTCTCAAGTATAAACGTATTCACCTCGATTCGAGATCCTGGCTCCGCCGCTGATTCGTATTGAAATTTTAGGTGGGTACGTATTTTCGGGGATAGCCCGTATCAATTTTAATCTCCTGGCCTGAATTTTGTTCTCACTGCGTCCCTGCGAGATCGTATAAAATCGTGGTGATTTTATATTCTACTTTATCGCGAAAACGAAACCTTATTAAAGTAGCAGGGATACTTATACCGACTATCCAGTTTAAAACTGCAACGACTCAATAAGAGGGTATTTTTGAAAAAAGAAATTAAAAAACAACGAATATTTCTTCAACTATAAAACATAAAATAAATTTGGTATGAATATAATTTTTGGTATACACGTTATGTCATTACTTTGGGTTTCCATTGTATGCTATATAAATACATATATTAATTGAATACTTATAAGTATAATAAGTATTATAAGTATAATAAGAATTATAAGTATAATAAGTATACTTGATCGGTTTTAAAACAACTGCAAGGTTATTACGATGAACCAAAATATGTTATTATAACACAAAATAAGAGCACTCTAGTGCTGAAAATAAAACTGATTTTTTTGCATTCTAGAATTGTAATTGTTTAAAAAAGAAGAAAATAATATTGCTGTCAATTCATTTATGATTTTTTTTTTTCTAGTTTTTTATAGTATTGAACTGAATAGTCGATACATATTCAGTGCTGTACATTATCTAGATAATTCATTTAGATAATTTATCTAGATAAATAAATATAAATATACCTATCCGAGAAATTCGAAAAAATGAACTTGAAAGTTAAAACCCATGTCTCATTAGTAAACCAAACTTGTAAAAATAGAGAACAAAATTAAAAACATAAAATAATAGGTAATATAATATTATCCGGGTCGCTTATTTATGTTATTTTTAAATTCTATTCGAAATTATAGATTGTAGAATCTAGTGTAAATTAAAAAAAAAAAAATTGTAGATTAATTGATAAAACTAAAACAATTTTATCATTTTTTTTTATCCAGATAAATCTTTTATTTCTATATCGATAAATTATTAATAATTATCTTTTATCTTTATCTTAGTACATTTTTAGTTATCTTTGCGCAACACTGTACATATTATCATCGTAACATCAAACAAATATTTGATATATTCTCTGATAACGTCCATCCCCTCTCTCTAATAACTATTTTTTAAATGTTCAAAAACTCAATAACGTTATCTGTATATAAAATTATTACACATAAATATAGATTAGACGTGATCAAACGCAGTTTACTACGTCCCTAAAACCACAATAGATGTATACGATTTTCGATTTCGTCCAATGTACGAATTTACGGAAAATTGACGATTGAATGATACGATTTGGATTTTACACCTCCCCCCCCCAAAAAAAAAAAAAAAAAAAAAAAAAAATAAAAATAAAACTAAAACCTCCGCAGCCTACACGATACGTCCGAGTGGAAATAGTACGGTTTTTTCCCCGTGCTCGGCGAGAAAATTATTATTATTGTTTTTTGTCGGTTCGAAACGAAAATTCCTACACAGCCACCCCGTGCGGGACCCCCGGGCGAATAATACCCGTCTGCGGACCCCCCGCGGGTCCGCGGGCCACCGGTCACGAAAACCCCGGCGTAATGCGCGTGCGCGGTACGTCACGTGCACTACGCAACGCACGTCGTACGGATGCGTCGTTACGAACAAAATATTAATTTATACGGCGGGCCGCCTTGGCCGTCGTCGCGCCGGGCCACACACGAATTGGCCCGCGTCTCCTATTAACGCTGATTGGCTCCCACGCGGACGGCACCGCACCGCCGCGGCACGAAACTTGCGGTCGGGCCGTTCGCGCTCCGTATCGCCAGCGCCGTACCGTGACCCCCCGCGGGGCGGCCCCCGTTTCCGCCGGGCTCGGCGCGCGCTTCCGCTCCTCTACCCCCCCCCCCCCCCCCCCCCCCCCCCCCCCCCCNCCCCCCACCCCACTCACCGCCACTCCCCGCCGGCCCCGGTGGCGGTCGAACAATGTCGTCTCGCGGCGGCGGAGAGACGCGGCCGTTCCGCTCAACGGCAACGGTTGGTGTTCGCTACTTATGTTGTTCCGCCGAAAACCGAGGTGTACTGTGTTTTCCGCGAGAAAATTTCGTCCGGTCCGCGTTCGGGAAGAGAAATTCGTTCGGATTTTCCTAGCGGTCTTCGGAACAACCGGGGCAAAACCGAAGGAAAAAAAAAAAACAAAAAATTCAAATTTCGTTTTATGTGTTAGTGCATAGAATGGTCGTTTTTTTTTTTTTTTTTTTCTTAATATTCCGTATAGTTTTTTTACCAAACGAGAAAAACCGGGAAAAAGAGAAAAGCCCGCGGCGTCAATAATTTCGCTACGCTCTGCGTCTATTGGTTTTGCTACGAAGTGCTTTTTTTTTCTCTCTCTGTAAAGAACTTTTCGAAAAGAAATCTCGCTCCGGTGTGCCGAGTACAGTAACATTTTCGAAAGGAAATTTTGTTTGGTTGGTACATTAGAGAGGTCATCATTTGATTTTCCGTCGGGTTTTCGGTGATAATTCGGAAAACCCCAAAAGGAAATTATAAATAGAACGGCAAATATTCACGGAGCGCCCCGGCGTTGCCGTTTTTGTTGTTTTTAATTTATTCACACGATGTTTTCTACCAGAAATATTGCTCCAATCGAAAAACGACGAAAGACCTTTTTTATTTCATTTTTAATTTAATTGGTGAATAAAGGAGTTGTTTTTTGATTTTCTTTGTAGCGTCTTTTAATAATTGAGCAAAGCCGAAAAAAAATACGTACAAATTTTACGAAAATATATTATTATTAATAATACAAATATTTATTATTTTAAATTTTGGTTTTTTAATAAAACTCAGTTGAAAATATTCGTAGTGATTTGAAATTTTGACAGAAAACTTATATTTGCTTTATCTAGACGTGGTAAAATTTTCAAAGTATTTACACATTTTCGAGCCATTTACAGACCGCAGTACTTAGTGGTAAAACAAATTGAGTGTTGAAAGTATTTTTTTTTTTTTTTATATATACAGGTTTCAATATCAAATTTTGAAGAAAATCATATATATTTAGAGGCCTTTCAAAACATGTGTATACGGACTTTGCTCAGAATCGTTTTTCGTTAGCAACGGGTTTTCGATTTTAAAGAAATGCGTGTATCCCACCTTCTCAAATTGTACCTGCAACAGTGGCGCACTCATCAGCAGTATCGGCTCTTTTTTTTTATATTGCTATAGCATTCCTGTATGCATTACTTAAGTGTTGTGATTCACTCGTGCAACCAGTAGGAGGTACAAGGTAATAATATTTATCTAGGAGGAAGCAACGCATGCATCAACCGTCTCGGTCTAATCAATTAGCGAGTGACGTACCAAAACTAGTTGTCCTGAGTGTCGAGTTGAAGCACCGACAACAAAATTTAAAGAGTACGTAATACCGTGGCCGACGTCGCTGATTTTTTTCTAAAATATTGTCAAACAAACAGTTAACAGCTATACTAGAAAACGCAATCAACGGCTGTAATTTTTTTGTTTGACAATAATTAGAAAAAAACAAAAATAATTAAATATGCACTGCTCCGCGAAAACATTTCACCCTTTGAATAATTGTGTTATCAGCGGTTCAACTCGAATTAGACGCCATCGCCATTTATGGCGTCGTCGTCGCCGTCACCTGTCGATTTATATACCATACGTGTATTTCTTTCCCTCTTTTTTTTTTTTTTTTTTTTGCAAAAAGAATTCGTATCGTTAAAAACGTCACCTGCGTACCCATACAATTATGCCGGTACGTATTGGCGAATCGAATGAAACACCCAAGTCCTCAATTCGTTGTTTAGGGGGTCGGTGGAGGGGGGTGGGGTGCGTGGTGGAAACTCTACGACAAGCGACATCTAGTTGTAAATTTCACCGTTCCGTCGGTGTGCGCGCGTTTATTTCTCTCGCTCTACCCATCGGGTAGTCTACCGCCCCACGTATTATTATTCGTATTATTCGTATTGTCGTGTCGTAACGTGTGAAACCCCGTCGTCTGCGGAGTATTTTCGATCGCCGCGGCGACAATATAGCGACAGCGGTAACGTAATGATAACGCGCGACGGACCCGTTTCGCCGCGGCCGCGGTACCGCGACCGTTCCGCCATCCGGGACCCTTTTTTTTTTTTTTTTTTTTTTTTTTTTTTTTTCTTATTATTATTATTATTATTATTATTGTCGTTATTATTTTATTTTGAATACGGTTTTTTTTGCCGCCGCCGCCGCCGCCGTACCGGTTGTCCGCGCGCGTACATACAGCGTGTCCGCGCGTAACGCGAACGTCCCGCGCGAATCAAACGCCACGGCGATTGGCACCGGGGCCCGTGCGCGAACCGAGGCGGCGGCCGTCACGAACGCAACGGCGACGACGATAATAATGTGCGGCGACGACGGCTACGACGCCCGTTTCGTAACAATACGCGGGAGCCGACGACGGGCCGGAGAGAGACGGCGAAAACCGCATTGTCGTTCGCGTCGCTCGGCCCTTCTCGGCGGATTTCTCCGCTAACTATCCGTTTTTTTTTTTTTCTGTTTTTTTTTTTTACAACGCGCTCGTCTCTCGCGTCTTCGCCCGACAATAGGCACCGTAACACACGCGTACGTGCATGCCGCACACTCGCACAGGTGGAGCCGGCACACTCGCGCGGGTATTTACGTACGCGTATGCGTGTGTTTTATTATTATTATTATTATTTTTGTTGTACGCGTACGGCGGACCGCCCACTATAGTGCTGCCGCACAACACAATGCCCGTACGCACGCACGCACGCGCATTATTATTGTATTACTCGCTAACCGCCGGGTCCGCGGGAGACGGTTTTTTTTTTTTTTTTTTGTCCTCCACCCGTCAAACACGACTCCGTGACT
>CABPRJ010000480.1:0-125137 GCA_902439185.1 Cinara cedri
GTTTCGTATCATATCTTTACCTATTCACATTTCAAGGTATACAACACCATTAATAAAAATTGATTTATAAGCTAAATTGTTATTAAATTTTTAATAAAATAATTATCTCGTCTATGTATTATATAACAATGTATAAAAGTAGGTATTTTGAATTTTTTTGTTGGAACAAAATAAAATAATAGTTTAATACACATATTACTTTTCCTGAATTCCTGTATAATATTACTAATATTACTAATATTATACCGAATATGATATAATTGTATTCTTATCTTAGGTTTTAACATGATACGGGTCTTGTATAGAAACGAATTGCACGCCAGGGGACATTGTGACGACAGTGCTCGCAGAGCTGTCAAGGATAATGGATATAGGTACGAGTGTGCGTTGACTTACATTCATGGAATTACAATCATCACAATAGTGCTTTACTTATCTATTAATTATTGATTGTTTTCTCGCCTATTTTCTAGAAATTAAAACGGCTATTATTATATAAGTATATAAACGTTATTTAATATGTGTGGCACGAATTTAATTTTTTTCCTCGTTGTAGATGGTTTAGGATCGACCCTAACCGACACAAAGGGACGTTATCGACGGTCTGTGTGATTTTTGGTAAGAAGTTAGGTGGCAGATGGTTATTTAATGACGCGCTGCAGCTGCTGGTCGACAGGTAAACAGTACTCGTTATATGCGTGTGTTTAGAGGGGCGGGGGGGGGGTTAGACCAGAATGTCATTTATATTCACCAACGTGGTGATGACAATTTTCTTAATGCGACCATCGATGTGTTACTACCGAATTGCGAAAGCTGAAATGAAGTGGTGCTGCTGCCGCCACCGCTGCCACTGCCACCTAAGACGTTATGCGTAGACACCATCGACCCGAGTGTTCTCATACTTGCAGTGGTTCCACTACCGCTAAAATGAGTATTGAGCTGGCCCCCTGACGAGAAGCTCGGGTATCGGTGTGTCACACGAATACCGAACGCCTGGACGAACCGGTCACGCGTCGATTTAGGCGTCCGGGCTAGCAACAAATTGAGCACAGATCGTTTCCAGCAGAATATGAAGAACACAAACACGCCGCGGAGTGAGTTTACCGCATCCGTCACGTACCAATAGTAAGGGGGCGCTGTCACAGCCCACGAGATCACTTCGAACACGAATGTGACGCCCATCAGACAGAACAACTTTAAGTACAGCGATAACCTGTGTATAGACACAAAAACATATTTGTTTAATATTAAGTTATAAATACGTGACACTGTCAAGTGTTAAAGGTCAAATTGACCTAATAAGCAAATTTGAACAATACAATGTATTATATAACTAATCATTTAAGTTACCTACTTTTAAACAAATTGGATAAAAGGTAATTCGATAAAATAAGTCCATAAAGTTAAGCATTGTTGCATAAACTTTCCTGAATAATATATTTACCGTTGCTGTAGCTCTATAATATAGAATTCCTATTTTTAATGATAATTCGGTCACTATCACAATTGCAAACAAAAATTGTTTTATCATAATTGCTCATGCCTATCTACTAAAGTACATTTTTCGTGTTGTACAAATGTTTAACTAACATTTTTAATGAAGTAATAGATAACGCATAACAAAATGTATATGAAAAGAAAAAATAGTGAGAAACTGAAAAATATGTTGTGTTATCATTTCAATAAAGTTAATTCTACATTTAATTTAGAACTAACTGAATAGATTCTTTGTGTTCGTTGGCCCTCAGATAACTTTGTTATAAAGTCTCGATGCCCAACGACTGTTTAGCGGGCACCTACTATATTATTACTGCCTTGACTCGAACGACGCTAACACACATGATGCGCACATATTATGTTTAATTTCAAAAGATATTAAACGATAAGGAACCCCCCCCGAAGAATTTGTGAATTCCACGAAATTAATAGAAGAGGGTGGATACACAGTAATATATTACGCCGCATAGGGACACGTTTTCGATAGTAATTGGACGGGTCACCAGCTCAGCGGGAAGCATAATATATATAATATATACGTTGTCGAAGGCGGCATCTTTTCCCTCCAACCTTTCATGGTTATAAAAACGTCGGATTCCTTTTGAAAAATCATAAATTATTAAATATTTAACGTACAACGAGGACAATAAAGGGCTTCACAGTGCCGCGCCAGCGATTTGTAGTGACAACGTTTTTTTTTTGAAAACCTGGTTTTTTTTTTTTTTGCCTTCCGTTTGTGTTGTCCGATCGTCTTCAAATCTACAATTTAAAATATAAATAAGGTATACTACTTCAAATACTTGTGAATATTATTTGTAAGTCTCTCTGTACTCTATAATATAGATTGGAATGATAAATTAATAAAATTCATTCATTCAATTATTTATACATTTGGATACATTGAAACAATTGTATACGTTACACTAGAAATATATTTTTGTTGGTTTTAGATGGTGTGAATATTTAAAAAGTTCGATTACTAGTACCACTAAAATTGTCTTCGTCCGTCTTTCACTCGTAAAATGTATTTTAATTAAAATAATAAAGAAATTATTTAATTAGTTATTTTAATTATAATTAAATTATATTAAAGTATGAGTTTAGTGTACTCATAAAAGTTATTTCGAGATAACTATGCCTCTGTCATTTTCATCTTAGTGCCAAAGGTATTTGCTATAAACGATAAAGGCACCATTTCTGAAAGGGAATGTTGTCCAGATGGTACTTTTTGTAGGTCATTTTTTGATTTTTCAAGCGGTTAACTTAATATATAGAAAAACCAGCTTAAAACATAAGAAAAACGGAAAATGTACGAAATGAATGCTTTTATAATTTTATAAATTTTGTTATTTGTTGTAATTCGTTCAAAAATATTCGTAGAAATCTGAGATTTTGACAGAAAACTTATTTGTGCTTTTCTAGAGGTGGTACAATTTAAAAAAAAAATGCCATTTTTGAGCTATTTATAGACATTTTAATTTTGCGAATTTTGTATATACTTTTTATTCAGTAGGTGCTCTGTGGTAAAATTGTAAGACTTACTTGTGGTAAAAAAAAAAATTGTGTTTAATGTTATATTTGTTTTTGTAAAGAAATTTTGATACTACATTTTGATGAAAATTGTTTGAGTAACTCGTTGTTGGAAGAGACATTTTTTACACTTTTTTTCCCCTTTTACCTAAATAGGGAAAAAACGTTTTAAGTGTACCTGAAGAACTAACTATCGCTCGCTCGGGCGATTTTATTTGAAAAATACCCATTGATTTGTTGTACAAACTTTTCTACCAGAAATCATACTCCATGTATCAAGTGTAGCTTTAGGGAGGTTATTTTTGTGATTTTTCAACTGGTTTTAATATTAACTGGAAAAAACCGAGATAAAATGTCAGAAAAACGGAAAATGTACAAAATATAGGAATTAGTAAATAAATATTATGGCCATTTTTTTCTGTGTACAACTTTTCTACTAGCGATTTCGCTCAGATTTACAATGATAGCGCTTTTACTGGAAGTAAATCTGACTAAGACGGTATTTTAGGGAGGTCATTTTTCGAATTTTCAAGAGTTTTTTTAGCAAATGTGATAATCCGGGAAAAAATATTGGAAAACCTGGAAAAACGCAGGAAAACGGGAAAATAGATACAATATTAAACAAATATAATTAAAAATAATATATAATGCCCATTTAATTATTTTACCAAAATATGACATACATATATTGTTGACAAAGCATCACTATCAGAATAGTTTTTTCGATGGCAATGGTTTATCGTTGCTTACAGATAAAAAAAATAAATAAAAATAATTATAACTGTAAAACTGTAAATTCGCTGCACTCAGAATCTAAAATATTTAAATACTGTAAAAACTATGCATTCCTCGTATCGCTCAGATTCTAAAATTTAATAAAACTATGCAAAAATATCATGGTCATGTTTTATAAGCAGAAATATACCGTAAATGCCAATGTGCTGTACTTTTAAAATATTTAAATAGCGGCACAGTTCTAGCATATTTGACGATTATTTATAAAATTAATAGCTCGTTTGTTTGTTAACTTAGAGACTTAAAATTATGCTTAAAACCTTCCTTGCAGTGTGCTCTTTCATTTAGAAAAAAAAGAAAAAACTCAACTATCGATTGAGTCAATTTGGCAACAAAGATTCTTATTTTACGCTTATATATGTACATATTTAGATAGATATTATGTAGTACCTATAGTGGGACTTTAGTTTGTATTTTTACGTTTTTTTCAAAGGCATTATTGCGATAGAAAGACATGTTTGGATTATTTTTTGGACTGTAGAACTTAGAGAGATTTTTTTTTATAGTTTGTAGGGCATTCAAATAATATGCATTCGTGTTCTTATTAGTATAATCGTTGTTTCGGACTTGTACTTACCTAAGTACCTATAGGTATTATTCGATAATGACCCGATAAATGTGTTGCTCTCTCACGAGTTTACTTTTTGATTATTAGTACCCATCAGTATTAAATTCCATAATGTTCGCGATTGACGTCATAAAAACTATTTCGTCTTCTAAAACTTATCGCATTTTAATAGATACTTAAACAGAATGTACGCCACTGTTAATTGTTAATATTTGATCTTTGTGTTTCTTGTATGTCAACTTCAAAAATGTTTATAGGTATATAGACATTATACACGAGAAAAGCAATATCTCACGTGTTATGTCACTAGTATGTCGTAACATTTAAAATAATTGTTGTTGTTTTAATGTTTTTGATAATATTTTCATTTGGTGATTATCTTTACTTTTAATACGTAGATGACAACGAAATATCGAGATATTCTAAACGACGATTTCCTCACGTTAAAAAAAATCCATTAGGTACTTAAAATAAATGAATATACTAATACATAGTGTGAACAGACGTCTCGATATAGGTGGGGCAGTACCGATTATTCAATGCGCATCCCGCTAAATGTTGAAATCTAGTTTGTTATCTGTTATATAAAGAGTATATGAAAACGTCTAGTAATAATAATAGGTATATTATCATATTATTTGAATTTATTACACGACTGTAAAATTGCATTTATTTGTTATCAGTTATCATTGGTGCAACTAGGATTTATTTTTGGGTGGATGAGAGAATATACGAAAGTAACAAAAAATTCAATTTTGAAAGGTGTTTGGTGGGAATGGGCGTAAATTTAAACAGTTAGTTTTAAAAGTAAAATCTTTAAATTGTTTTACTTTTATTTATAGAAAACAATTAAGACTCATTTTAAATATTTTTAATTTTTAATTAGTAATAATAGTTATAACAATTTAAAACTTAATACGTTGCTAAAATTAATAATATTGTATTGTAACATTTAAAATTTAACATTGGACTGTTAACTTATAATTTATAGTATCTGAAATTTCCAAAATCATTGAATAACTTTTTTTTTTTAAAGGCGTTTTGAAATCAAATTTATACGAAAATCGCAACAAAAAATACGGCACTTTAAATTATGTATTACCGAACTGCGCTCAGAATCGTCTTTCGTCAAACAATGGTTTATTCTTGCCTACAGATATAAATGAAATAACCTTGTGTATCTACCTTCTCAACTTCTCACCTACAACAGTGGCCGCTCGCGATGCCCATTATCAGCACATTATTGACTATTTTTTAAAATTTAATTGTTTTAAATTATTAATATTATTATTATTATAGAATGTAAAAATGTGCTCGGACTTTTTGTCCATCAATAGAAAAAATGAGCTCGGACTTGTTGTCTAATTTTTTTTCCTTAGACCTTTTGTCCCCGGATTTTTCGTCCAGGATAGGCAGTATATATAGAAGTAATCAAGCGTGACATGTGGACTTTGCCAATTTCAATTAAGACCATCTAATCATAAAAAATAAAAATAATAATAATAATCGCACATATCGCCACATCATAGTAAACCCAATACATAAAAACTTGTAGTTTAAATTAAATAGGTACCCACGTGGATTTCCTGTTCAAAACATGTGTAAATATCAATCCATATTATTATATTTATTAACTGTCTGTATATGAGACTTATCTGTCTTAAAATACCGAACAATAAATCTTACTACAGTAATATTATCACAAATATAGGTATTTTTTTTTTTTTTTTACACTTGTTGGTTTATATGTATTTTATAAAATTCATCATAGACGGACAATATAGTGGCGCCGATGCAACCGTGAAAACACATTTATCGATGCACTGAGGGTCGGTACAATTTAATAGCCGAAGAACCCATTATAATATACATTTTAACGAATTCCATAACAAAAAAGTACGCATAGTTAAGTATCTAACCTATTCGATATTTATCGTTATTCGGACGACTGTTTTTCGATTCACACGCATTTGTTATGAGCTGTATGCTTGCTGAATTGCATGCTCATAATGTTGGACTAAGAACACTATCCTCAGAAATATAGTTGTCCACTAAATAATCACAATATTTAAGTAATTTTTCGTCAGTTGGACATTCAACCATTAAAACTTGAGTAAAGCGATAGGATACTTTGGCGGTTTCTTTTTTGGTTAATAATATATACATGATATATTATACAAATTAGATTATTTAAAAATCATAGCCGACTTAATTTTAAAACAACTAAATTGGCTTTGGTCAAAACAGATATCTGGGCGAAACGAGGAAGGTTAATTTTGGGCGAAACAGGCCGCTCCCATTTATTTTAATACGACTGTTATCATAATTTTAAGTATGATATTCTTAAATAATATATTTAACTAGATGCGCCTTAAATCCGTATTCGATATACACATATACCAGTACCTGCAAGATATAAAAACTATACAAATAAATAAATATTTATTGATCTATAAAAAAATTCCGACCGACCGTGGTAAGTATATAACCTATACTTTAATAAGAATTAAATTAAATAATGTGTTAAAAATGTTTAAACTTACCTCATGTTATTTTGATTGGTCTGGCGATTCAATACTTTGGACGTGTCTCTCCGGATGAAAACTATTCTAAAGGCGGTGAACAGGAACAGTATAAAGTTGGTCAACAGAAGTAACCCAATGGGTAGATAAAAAAATACGCCGACTGATAATTTATCTAGCAGAAAAAAAAGGAATCGATTAAAATAAGGGAGGCCTGTGAGAAAGGTGTTAAGTCAATGTTTCAAAATTGTTTACTCTGCGCATTTGAAAGATGCATTATAATCATGGCAGCATACCACATAACGTAAAACACATAATAATAACTTATCTAAAACGCACATTGAAATAACACGTTCAATATTGGAAAAATTGACTTAATATATTATGTTACACGAAAAACGTTGATTTTTGTCTTTTTTTTTTTTGGTGTAAAAACTAATTTTTCATAATTTATGAACAGTAACTTAATGCCTTTTTCATGACCACCCACGAAATATCATGATATATTGTTTCAAAATATACACATACATAATTTATTGTATTCGCATTTGTAAATGAAACAAACAAACAAAAATCACACCGCAATTCTACTATAATTTGTTTTAGTTACATTACGAAAAATAATTACTCACTAGAAAACCAACAATCTTTCTGGCCGAATGTCGGTTTGTACTTCCGGTCGCCGAATAACTTGGTAAATTCGGCGAGAGCAGTGAGTAAACTGATCCCGATACTACAACCCCAAGCGTACGCCGAGTAAATTATATATTTCTTCTTCTCGTTCTCGATTTTATTGGAGTATAAAAGTAACCGAAATCCACTGAAATGTGCAATTATATAATAATTCAATGATTAATATATTAGGATTACAGTTTTTTTCGGTATATCATTTATACTGACCTGAATGTCCATGCGATATCTGCACACATGACGTTAAGCCAGAAAAACGCGGCGAGAAATGAAAATTGAATGACGAAACCTAAACAAACAAAATATAATAACGTTGATGTAAATAAAAGAATTTGAAGAGGTTAGTCCCTCAAAACTCATAAATATTGCTCCAAAAGAAAAAACTATAAGACACTTTTTTTGTTAAATTTTTAATCTAGTTGATGAGTAAGAAAGTCTTTTTTTTTTTAATAATTGAGTATAACTGTAGTGACAACGGGAAAATTTACGAAATTAATGACACAAATCTTATATTTGCTTTTTCTATGCGTGGTAAAATTTTCAAAACATTTGAGTTTTATTTGAACTATTTATAGAAATTTAAACTTTGTGAATTTTTTACATAATTTTTATTTGATAGGTACTCGGTTGATAAAATTGTTAGACTTAACAGTAGTATATAGTTTTTTTTTTTTTTTTTTTTATAAGTGTTTTAAATCAAATTTTATCGAATATTGTAAATATAACAGCCTCTCAAAAGCATATACAATCGAACTACGCTCTGAATCGTGTTTCGTTAGCAATGATTTATCATTGGTTATAGGTATAATTTAAATAAATTTAAATATATTTGTATATTCTACTTTCTCAGCTACTCACCTGCAACAGTAGCCACACCCGTCCCAGTATTAGCTCTTTTTTTTTCTTGTTTTGGTATTATCTGCATTAACTATTTTTTGAGCCAACATATTATAATATTATAATATTAATCCCAAAATTGGTAAATAATTTATGAAAACTTTAATTTAACTAGAATTTCGTTTGGTCCAATCGTAAATAATGTGGAATATAAATAACCTATGTGACCTAATACCCTATTGCATATCTTCAAAGATTGAAAAAAAACGGTAATTAGTTCATAAATTCAATAATAAAAAGAGCTGATACTGAGGATGGGAGTAGCCACTGTTGTAGGTGAAAAGTTGGGAAGGTAAGATAAATAAGGTTATTTAATTTATAACTGTAAGCAACGATAAACCATTGCTTGACGAAAGATGATTATAAGCACAGTTCGGTAATACATAATTTTTGTGATTTTCATTTAAATTTGATTTCAAAACGCTTATTAACAAAAAAAAATCGTTAAATGATTTTGGAAATTTTACCACGTCTAGATAATTCTAATATAAGTATTACTACCAAGTTTTAAGTCTCTACATGTATTTATAACCGAATTACAGCAAAAAAAAAAACCACGTCTAAAAATTAAAATATTCCTTAAAAACTCAAAAGTTTTAAGAAATTAAATCAAAAAAAAAAAACAAAAAGTGTATCTTGTGATTTTTCGATTAAATCATTTTTTCTAGTAGAAAAGGTGGTCCACGTTGAAATGAAATTGTGAAATTGTACATTTTCCTATATTCTTTCCCACCTAAGTGATTTTATTTTTAAAAAGGCGTTGAAAATCAAAAAATAAAAATCAAGACAACTTGAACTTTCTAAAAAAGTGTTACACTTATACATTGGAGCAAGTTTACTTGGAAGAAACGTGTCCACAGACTAAAAGAAAAAAAAATAAACATAGCTTTCTCACTACGCTCGGAATCTAAAAATGATAATATGGTATACTGAATAACTTATACTTAAAAGCCAGAAAATCCAGTAGTTATACAAATTATCTATGTTTTTATTAAGGTACTTCGAGTATATTATTTAGACTCTGATAAATGCATTGGTAACATTATTCTTATGTTATAGCTAATGGTGGGTTTGTTTTACTTATTTTTGTTGAAAAGATTTAGATATAATATATGATATTATAAAAAAAATAATAATAATAAAAGAGTGTTGAAATAAATAACAATAACTAAATATTCATCAAATATATTTACCTGATTAAAATAAGAGAATCATTTAAAAAAATGTCTATATAAGCTCATAAGCAATTTAATAAAAGTATGTTAATTTTCTACCATCCACGATAAAAAAAAAATTAATAGTTGAACTTAATTAAACTCTTGATTACAAAAGCCATAGTTTCTAATAAAATTCGTATACTAATTACGATTCGGTGTAAATAACAATTTTATAATAATAAATAATATACATGGAGATTAGAAATAATAAATTAAAGAAAAAAAATGCCTAATTTAAAAAACTACTTTGATAACAGCTATTTTTATTTTAATGTTATACATTTATAATTATACAACTAAAAAAAAAAAACGAATCGTTATATAATAGTTAGATAAATAGAAGCCTGCACGGTCGATGAAAAGACGATTCTGAGCGGAGTTCAGTTAATAATGTTCCTTTGTCAACAATACGAGGTGTGGCTATTAAATAACGAAACTGCTTATGAAAAATGGTTTTATTTTAAAAATTATTCTACAACCACATGTTCCCCTTCAATATACTCTCCTCCCCTCTTCACACACCGTTTCATTCGTTTCTTCCATTGCTCAAGGCAGTGCTGGAAGTCTGTTTTCGTAAGACCATTCAGGAATTCCACCGATTTTTGTTTCACCTCTTCCATCGACTCAAACCGGATTCCTTTTAAGGCAGACTTTATCTTCGGAAACAAGTAAAAGTCGCAGGGTGCCAAGTCGGGTGAGTAAGACGCGTGTTCGAGTACTNATGCCGTTGATATCGAAGAAAACGGTTTTGAATTTGGATTACGACTGAATTGGATTCCGGTGCATTCTCGACCTTCAGAAAATAATTTATGTCACTCAAAAACACGCGTCCGAGATAGGAAATCCTCACTATAGGACTCTTTTAACAACTTATAGCACTCAGTTGGAGTTTTTTTTAGTTTAACGAGAAAATTTTACGTTTATCCGTTGCTCATGTTTTTCGTCACACATGGTTTTCGGCACGAGAAAAAAACACGTTCGTTTTAAACCACTACTGCACAAATACTATAACAGTGACGAAAACGTGTTTTGGTACGTGCATAGATAAGATATCTAGATATCCAACGCATTACTCTTTTTTTTCACTACCCATCTAGGGCGCTCTCTAGGCGAGTAGTCTCGTTGTTTAATAGCCACACCTAGTATATATGTTATATTATGGTAAAATAACTACATCATTTCTTTAATAATATTTGTTTAATATTGTTCCCATTTTCCCGTTTTTCCTACTTTTTTCCATTTATTATGAAAGAACAGCTAGGAAAATCGAAAAACGACTTCCCTAAAGAGTATCTCCCCAGTCAGATTTCCTTTTAGAAAATGTGCTATCATATAAAATTAGAATCTAATTGCTGGTAGAAAAGTTGTCCATTGAAAAAAAAGACCGTAATATTTTACTTATAAATTACGAACATTTTTTCGTTTTACTTCAATTTTTTTTCTAGTTTTTCTCATTTGATGAGAAAATCAAAAAACAAAAAACTCACTCACGAATAAGATTAAAATTGCAACAAAAAAGATCTGTTGTCGTTTATCTATTGGAGCAATATTTTTTAATAGAAAACATGAGGTTGCAAAAATTAAAAACTATTAAATCGGACACGCAGTGGTGTGCCGTAAATATTTGCTGTTTCATCTATAATATTCTTTCGGATTTTTTTTAATTGTTTTGAAAAACCACTTGGAAAATCAAAAAATGACGTTTTAATGCACCAATTAGACAAAACTTCTTTTGAAAAAGGTACTTTACTCTGATACACTGAAACAAGATTAATTTTTATAAAGTTGTTTATGGATAGAAAAAAAAAAATCACACATAATAGTAAAACCAATAGGTCCCTCTTTACGCTCCAAATTCAAAATTATTAAATAACTATCCGATTCAGTTTTCGATATAAGTTTGGTTCCTTCTAGAGAAAAACTGTAATTTCGCTTATCTATATTATATTACCGTAAGATAATATTATTTATTTCACAACAATTACCGGCGACGACGCAGGCGTAGTAATTGAACACGTCACGAACGAGTGTGGTGGCGGCCAGGGTGGCGTACGACACAAACAGGCACGCGGTGTGCGCAATTAGATTGCCCGAGTGAACGGTGACTCGAAGCTCGGGAAGCACGACGTATATAAGCAGCGTGGCGGCCAGGAACAAGGCGCCCACCACGAAGTATGCGCCGTACAATATTTCGCGAAACTCAAGCGATCCGCCGGTGATATTGGACGCGATGTTTACACGGCACACGACCAATACGTCAGAGTACACGGATGGCGGTCGGGCCGGCGTCGCATTGCCTGCGGGCTGCACCACGTTTACGGCGTCCACGCAATACTCGTCTCGCTCGATGGGCACCACGCCGTTGTCCACGTGCATTCGGCCGTCCGGTAACAACCCGTAACCGATAGCATCCGGACCGGTCTTGTTCAGCATGTACCAACTCCGGGAACCGCAGTCCGGCGGCTTCATGCCGGTGAAATAATAATCCTGGCCTGTGCACAATTCGTTATTAATATTACAGCTGCAGAAAGCATCAGTGAGAAATCAGCAATCAGTGAGCGAGTGAGAAATTATAACAGAAAAACTTATCAATGTCCGAAATAAAAAAAAAAAAAATTATTAATTTGCAAACGAATCGTCGCACGTCGCTATTAACGAAACTTAGTAAACAAAAAACTCGTTTAAATGCTTTACATAAAAAAAAAAAAAAAATACCCGATTAATAACATTAAAGGTTAGAAATATATAGTTAATAATATTATTGTTATTATTCATAATAATTAAATAATTAATAATATTACAATATTTCAATTAACAATAGTTTTACTTAACTTTTAACTCAAATTTAAATTTACAGTTCTCGATTGAAAAATTATAAATTTTATTTATATTTATATTTTTCGGATTTTGTGATATTTTATTTTTTCGATTATCATTCTCTATATTACGTTATAAGTTTCTAAATTTCAATAGTTTTTCTTTTTTTTTTTTTTGTACAGTTTATGGTATAACGTTACAGCGTAAAACAGCCGCGCATCGTAAAATGCGATTATACCTATATATGTATTTTTAACCAATACACGACAACCGTCCTTTTCACCAAAATACATCTATATGGTATACACAATACACTAAGAATACAATAATGCCGAAACTAACAGCGCACGGTTTTTTTTTCGGCATTGATTTTATCGTTAATGCGTCGTTATTATTTTGTCAATAGCAACGTCGCATTATTTCTGTCTTTTGTATTTCTCGTCCCTTCGATATATGCCGACAAACATGCGTTCGATCGTATCGGGGGAGAAAAATAAATCGTTTTATATTATCGACCGACGACTGCACGATCACCACCACCACCGCCCCCACCATCGCCAACGTCGTGTTAACTCTACACTGTAGGGACGCATTGTGAACAGTTGCCGAATTGTTGACCAGATTATTAACCTGAAAACAGCTGTATTCTCAAACCGTTGCACGTTGACGACCGACCACCTCAACAATGTTATATTATATTACTATGTTATTATATTAATATGTTATTATATTATTATGTTAAATTACGTTATATCATATAGCTTGATGTTAATTTTGTGCACACTTCGATTTGAAAGATCTTAAGATGAATGTTACTTTGTAATCAAAATTTGAGACCATTTGATATTTTTATTTTCTTAAAGATAGCGAGATCGGGAATTTTACTTCATTTGACAAAAATCAAATTTTATAAATCCGAGTAGGTTAGGGAAACTCATTTTTTTTTTCTGGTAGACTGGACTCGACTAACTATGCCATTATAGCGAAATTTATCGTTTTCGAAAAGCTATGAACGCATTGTAGCAGGAAAAAAACGAAAAGAAAAAAAAACGAAAATAAACCAAATTTTTTTTTCCGAATTTGAGGCACGAGTTTGCCGTCACATAGATAATCACGCAGGAAAGACAACTATATTTCTTTACATCATATCTTTGAATTTTGTTATCGGCCAGACCGTCACTTTTATTCCCCACCGATTATCTGATATATATCACAGATATAAATAATAAATTAGATTGCTTACGGCTGTAAGATAACTACTATATAATAACTTAGATTACTATAGAAATTATTGAAACCGTTATTTGCCGTCATTTTTGTCATTTCTGTAGGTGGTATAATTTTAAACACAATCTAGCTATTTTTGATTTATTTGATAGCCATTTGAAATTGTTGAAGTTTTTTTAGATTTCTTTTGGTTTTATGTGTGATACAATTATTTTTGTGCAGTAAAACTATTCAAAACGTTAACACGAGATTCAACATAATTTATAACAATGTGCATAATGGTAAAAAATTTCGAGCTTCATGGTTATAGTTTACAGGCGAAATAAGTTAAATCGTACAAATCACGGCATTTCAAAACAGGTTCAACTTTACTCAGATTAATTTTTTTTTCTAATTAGTAGTACAGCTATGGATCAATAAACTTATTGAACTTCTAAAGAATTAAGATAACAATTTTTTTTTTTAAATTAGTAAATTATATATAAATAAAAACGTTCGGAACATTTCAATGTAATATTAATTGACATGATAAAATATTATTATTAATTTGCGTTAATTTTTTACGTATATTTTCTCGTTATTCCTCTGTTTTTTCTATTTATTAGGAAAATTTCTGGAGAAATCAAAAAATACGAATTATGTAATATTGAACTCTGTTCGTTTACTTTTATTTTGATATTTTTTCTTTTTTAAACACATTTTATTATATACTTTGAATTATTTCGGATTTATTTTTATATGATATATTAAGTTGTAATTTATATTGATACATTTTTTTGTATGGCTTAATTTGAAACGATTTTAAACATTATAAATATTTCTATGATTTATATTTTCGGTGCCCGTTTTTTGGAATTTTAAGTGCATTTTGAGCTGTTCATTTTTCGGGATGGGAATTTAATGTGCTTTGTGAACTGTTTTTGGGTAAAATACACAGTCATATTTAGAAACCAAACACTTACGGTTCAATTCCGTTCCGTTGGCGGCTTTTAGATTTATAGCGGCTTTGACGTTATTCTGCAACTTCCGGCATCCCGTGATGCTTTCTCTGTTCTTCCTGTACTCGAGCACGAAACTCTTACCACAACACTTTGGCACACACGTAATCTTTGAGCACAGCCTGCACACCAGCGCCACGTATGAGTACATAAATATCGCAGCCATCGTATTGACAGCATCGTCGGTCTCCTTTGCTACGCCGACTGTCCCGTTGGTTGTCATACCGTTGGTGTTGACCGTAGCGGCCACGCTGCGTCTGTTCTTCTTCTTGTCGGTGAACGTAAAGTTTTCGGACAGCGACACACGGTCAATGCAATATTCGGTGGGAGAGAACGTCAGTTGCTGGTAAATGTCATTTAATCCTTTATCCTTTTGATACATGATCTGCAGCTGCCCATTGTCTAACACAGCCATGTCTTCGTCGACGATAATCGATTCCAAGTCATTCATGCCACACGGTATCTGACCATTGGCGTCAAACGACTCGTATTCCGGTTCAAATGTCTCCGAAAAATTTGAAGCCCGCAGGAATTTAAATTCGGGTGGTATCCAACTGAAAACACACACCATAAGTCACAATGTAGGAGATTCAAATATTATATATTTTAATAGAAACTGGTACAACATTAAATAAATATTATTAAAGAAAATATATAAAGCCTATTTAATTATTTTACCATAAAATGGCATATTTTGTTGATAAAGCATCATTATCAACTGAACTCCACTCAGAAACATTTTTTCGTAAGCAATGGTTTATCGTTGCTTACGGGTAAACATTAAATTATTTTGAACAGTGGCTGCACCTATCCCCATTATTCTATGATGTCGGTATTACCTTTCATCTTTCATAGATTAAATTGTACTATTTATATGTTTTTAATTGTTTGATTTTTTAAAATTTTACCTCTTATACCTATTTGATTCATTAAAATAAGTGTATTATTGTACATTTTTATGTATTAAAAATGTCTTAAGATGTAATGGTGATAGAAATATATTCAATAATTCCAATTATTCACGTTCACTATCAACTTACAAAAATCAGAGAAGATGCATGGTTTCAAATATAAAGCGATCTGTTATAATCAGAACCATTCAATATAAATGGTTGATGTTGTCAAAGCAAATCTTGGTGTTTATTAAAAGTTCCAATGAAACCAATAGTTAAATCTAATTGTTGATTCAGTTCATCTAAATTCCTTCTTTCCCATTTAAAAAAAATCTTAATTAATTATATCATAAAAGTTAATAGCTATACGGTAAATATAATACATTTTTTAAATGATTACCTAACCAAACCTAATCTTAATGTGTATTTTTTAATGTTTTAAAATGTGAAAACATATTCACTTCGGTAATTAATTGCCGTCGGTTAAACAATTTTTCGTAAAGTAAATTTTACGGCAAATAAGTAAGTATTCAGAACATTTTAGAAAATACTTTTGTTGTAAACTATTTGAATAGATATTTATTCTTAATTATGTTTTTCAATGTATTCGAATATTTTTTCTGAATACTTTTTAAAAATATTTTACCCAAGTCTGTAACTTATTATCCATCAAAATATGAGTGTGTGTGTGTGTGTGCATATGTGTGCGTGTGTGTGCGTGTGTGTGTGCGTACACGCGTACCCACACACATATATAATAAGTGCGTAGTTCCACGGACCACCACAAGTGTGCGTGAGTGCTCGCATGTAGTACGTAGAACACGAAAACAAGAAGACACTCGTTTTCATGTTTTCTAGTACTACAGTCCCGAGTTAACCGTTTTCAATTCTCAACAACAGCTGGATATCGCCTTCAATGGACAACAGATTCACTCAACCAAAAGTACTTGATCCGGAGGTGTCCTACGACACCTGGTCAGTGGTCGACCAAACCATGAAATGTTTAATGTGTCATAAATTACGTAAATCGTTTCACTGCATAACGTGCGTGGATAACGGAGATTTTGGTCACACGTCGGGGATCGTTAATAAGGGAAGGTTAGCAATATAATAATAATAATAGTACTAATATGATATAATAAGTAGGGTCTCCCAAATTGTATGTGCCATTAGCTAGGTACGGTCACTATGCAATACCCATTTAAAAATTTAGGTCCCCACTTTTCAATTTTATAATTTACCCCTCAAATAAAAATACACTCAAAACCTAAAAAACCTAAATCAATAATTAAATATGAAACTCATTTAAAATAAGTATCTATATGATTCAAACTAATTTTCACATATCCATATACCGAGTGATCCATTTAGATGGGTAAACTCATTATCTCGGAAACTATTAATTTTATTCAGAATTTGTTTTCTAGAACATTTAAGAAACAAGCTGCTCTAAAATTTCATATTTATATTATATTTTGTCACCCTCATTTTCGGGGGTAAAACCATTATCTACTTTTAATTTTCAAATGGCAACCTATATTAAAAAAAGTCCTTTAATAGATGTAGTATTTGTTAAAATAAATTTTAGTGTTGAAATTTTTAATTTTCTTTGACTCATTGACGAGATATTCCACTTTTAAGTTTGAGGTGGAGGAGAGTAGTGGTGCATTATTAACACTCCACATGTTATACCGCCATACAAATGATAACTCTACTACTCTTCTCCAACCCAAACTTAAAAGTGGAATATCTCGTCAACGACTTGACAGAAATCTAAAATTGCAATACCAAAATTTATTTTAACTAATAAAACTCCATCTATTTATGAACTTTTTAATATACGTTGCCATTTGAAAATCAAAAATAGGTAATGGTTTTACTCCTGAAAATAAGGGTGACAAAAAATAATATAAATATAAAATTGTAGAGCGGCTTGTTTCTTAAATGTTCTAGAAAACAAATTCCGAAAATATTTAATTCTTTTCGAAATAATGAGTGTACTCACTTAAATGGATCACCTGGTATTATATGTATATATATATACAATGTCCCACGATGATCTGCCACTTGAAATTACTTTTGTTTTATCCAATAATTTTGATGTATTTATTTTTTTAATAATTAATATGCCTCTGCGCAACAGTTTATATATGAACATTTTTTTTTTTAGGGGAAGGAAGACTTAAAATAAAAAAATTAAAATTTTACTATAATTTTTTTAAAGAAGATCAAAATCCCATGTATATCAATAATTTGTGAAATGTGATTGTTTGATTGCTATAATCTGTTCTTCAGTCACTCCGTGAATTTTGAGTGATCGTGTTCTGTTAGTGTTTTATAAATATGCCAAACATTAAACCAACTATTTCTATTTTTGTACAAATATTTTTCGTTTTTAGTGTAGTTTTTAATATTTTTTAGTGCAATACTACAATCAATTTCAATAGTTTTTTACTACTACAATATCCGTGTTTTAGTCAGGGCACATGAAAATAATTTTCTTTTAAGTGAGTTAATATAATGCAGTTATATTATCATATATTATAGGTATTAGGTAATATTAATCAATCAATAATGGTTATTTATACTGAAGAATAATATTGTTATGATTGAAAAGAAAATTGTTCAACTTTTCAAAAAATCATAGAAAATAAAAGACAATAAAAGTTTCAACTACCAACAATTTTTTAAAAATTTATTTTATAAAATGGCTATTTTGAATTTTTTGTTGTTCACATAAAAACTATAGAGCAGAAACAAACTCATTATTTTAAAAAAAAAAAAATGCCAAAAGTATTGAATAGAGCAAAAGTTATTTCAAGTGGCTGGTCATCGTGGGACACCCTGTACATATATATTATATACTTATAAATATCACGTCAAATTTTTCGCGTGATGATTCGAATTATTCGAATACGACAATAAATTGTTCGTAAAAAAATTATAATTATTTAAGAGAAATGTTTGTACGTATCCAAAATCTATTCATATACGTTCGACCAATAAAAGGACTTTTAACTTTAATATGTATGTTAATGTTTATTTATCCATTAAAAACCACGAATTTATATAAAATCATCTATGCTTATTAATAAAAAGAATATAAGCTATTTCAGATGAAAGTTTGTCATGTGACATAAATATTTAAAAAAAAAAATAATACAATTAAATGAAAACCCCGGCAATGCAGTTCGCTAGTATACGTTCATTAATAGATAATTACATTTTTTCTTCTATTTGTATTTCTGTCGCATTATATTTACAATTGAAAATCATAAGCAACATCACCAGGTAGTTAATTGTTATACGGTTTTTATAGATTATTACGGTATAATCTGCAAACATTTTTTTAACATTTTAACATTTTTATGATACATTTTTTTTGGTGGATTTTGACCGGCAACATACTGCTAAATTTTTACTTGTTAAATCCCGGTCACTTTTTATATATTTCAAAGCCATTTGTAATTTAATATAAAACAAAACTTAAAAATTAATTGAAACTGACAAAATACTGGTGAATGTTAATTGCTTAAACGTTGCATGGATTTGTGTTATGTGAATATTAGTATTAGCTACCTATATTATTGATACTATCGCATGACTCATTAGATAATCCACATAAAGATTGACAATGTAAAGTTATCGATACAATTTTAATTTAATATTGTCACTGGTAGACTAACATATAGATCATATACGAATAATTTTCGCGCGAACAATATTAACGTATATCCAAACCAAAAATATGATTAATATTTTATAGCGAAATTTATTGTCATATACAATTTTAAAGAACTAGTTTGTATATTATACTCTTATTGTGAAAATTGTATGTCTATGAATAAATTTTATTTTGTTCGACTTGTGATAAAATAACACAGTTCTAACTATTTTAATAGTAATACGAGTAATTGGGTTTAATAATTTGATCATTTTGAAATAAATTTCTTTTAATAAGTACCTATGTGTATGACTGTTGAATTCAGCTCCTGGTGATTTGTAATAGAGGAGTCTAGATCTTCGGGGATTCGAAATCTCATACAACTCATACAAGCCTAGTTTACTTCCAACTTCCCAAATAACGAGTTCATTTTTTTTCTCTCCGAAACTTTTACTTTGGATTTATTGAGTTCTTGAAATCTTCAGAATGTCGAAATTACTAGTTGCACCAGCCCAAATATTTAAATATTTATAGTTTTCTTCAATGCAATATGATTTGAATTAAACGTTAATGAATTTTATTTATACGTTTATAGATTTTCCGAAAAACAAATAAAATGGAAAACTGTTTCAAAATCGTCCATAATTCAAAAATGCGAAGTTGAAAAAATGTTTTTGCCTGAAAAAAAATGCACTGCTTTAAAGGTAGCCACACAAATTATCTAATAAATTTTTAGTATTCACAAAAATTGATTGGATATGTATTAGGTACCTAATACAATTTATTAGGTACCTATCCAATATAGTTGTACAGAGTAAAATACTTGCTAATTTATTTTTCAGAAAAATGAAATTGCAATAATTCGAGATAAAATTAAATTACTAAAACTTGCAGTATCTGAAAAAAACATGCGTATAACAGATAGTAAGAATTTCCAAATGATTTATAGAAATAGAAACAAACTGTACTATAATACATTTAGGTTTATTAATATGAAATATATATATTTTTTTTAGAAAAAAGTCGTCTAGCCAAATTAAAAAAAGAAATAGAAGAAAAAACAACAAAAACCGTTCAGCTTAAAAAAAGTGTAGAAGATATAGATATATTTGCTAAAAAAGAATCATCTATTTTAAACAAACGAATAAACGAACTTTCAGCTATTAGACCAAATTTAAAAAAACTCATTCAAACAAGAATTAAAGAATTACGTTGTAACATTTTCACTTTGAATGAAGTACACGATTCATCAGCTATTTTGTCGTAAGTGAAATGTGTACAGTATTTATATAATTTATATTTATATATAATATGTATAATTTTTAATAAGTTAATAATATTTATCTAATGGTTTACATAGATTTTTTTGAAAACATAATTTCTATTTTGTATAAGTGTTTTATTAATAATAAATTGTTATCGTTATTTAGGAATGAAACATGTAATGCTGTTACTAGTTCAAGTAACCTTACTCATGCCTTAACCGAAGCTTCACAACTTACCTATATTTGTGGTAAATGGGTAGAAACACGTGATACTCGATCTAAACAAACCGAATTTACAGGGTATCAGATTGTAGAATCTATTTTACCCGCTAATGGAGATTATTCTTCTTATACTGAATGGAGTATATATTTAAAATAAATATATTAACTTAAACTATGTATAAGCTGTTTCACGAAGATATACCCCTTGAATAACTCCGGAGATAATAAATATAATCAAATTATATTTTTTTTACATTAATTACAGGGGTGAGAACTACAAATATGTCTATTTACATTTATTTTTTGTTTTTAATAACTTTTTATTTTATTATTTTCAGAAAATGTTAAGACAGTTATTCTGTAGAGTTTATTTTTTTAAAAATTTTAATGTATCACGCATTTATATCTGATGAATAGTATCTAAGTAACAGCCGTTTTAAATTCGTATGAAAACCTATGTTTTCCGGTAATATGGTTAGGTTATTCTTTAGATAACATCCGTTTTTTTTAGCGGATTATTAGAATTTAAAACAGCTGTTACGTAAAAACTAAAAAATGTATGATATGAATAATGGATGAATAATCAATATTATACATTAAAATTTTCAGAAAAATAAACTTTACATAATGGTTATCTTACAATTTTCCAAAAATAATAAAATAAAAAGTAATTTTTTTTGATGAGAAAAAAAGTTAATTTATGTATAAATAATTGTACTCCTCATTTCTGTGAGTAATATAAAAAAAGAAACATAATTTTATTATCTGTATTATCCCCGGAGATATTCAAGGGGTATATCTTCGTGGGACAGCCTGTACCTATTGCAATATTATAATATTATTTTCATTTTTGTTTCTGTGCCAGTTGTTGCAAATAAGAATAGGGATTATGTATTTCAACAACAGATTACTGAACCAAATTTTGCACATACAATAGGTGCGTCCTTGACATATACATCACAGTTTATAAAGCAACTTTATTTTTTCCTAAACATTTATTTACCCAAACATCCAAATTATATGTAATGTATAAAATTAAATTGAATAATTAAAATATGACCTATATTTAATTTTTATTTATTTCCAGTGATTTTTGCGGTAATGAACTAAATGAAACCAAATTTTCAAAAGCTGTTTCCCTCTTAAATAAAAATATCCTTAATTTGTGTATTAAACAAAATGTTGACCCCAAATTATTACATGCTGATCACACACTAAAAAATGTGATGCTACTTTTAGACACTTCTGTTAGTGATCTAGGAAGGTAAAATTTAAAAAAGAATTATATTTCTAATATTTTAGTTTATCTAAACTATGTTTATTTACAAACAAAAAAAAATCACTATTTATATTTTATAAATATCTAATTAACCTAATTTTATTTATTCCAATTTTAGAATTGAACCACCAGATACTGACAGTAAATTTTGTAATACTCTCGAAGATTCTGAAGACGAATGGGAATTAGTAAGTTTAAAAACTAATAATTTAACATTTTTAAAACATGTATCATATAATATATGTATTCTTTTTAGTTTCAATTGGATACTGCTAACTCACAAACATCGTTACAATCTACCAGTCAAGTAGTTAAATCAGATTTTGTAACCATTGCCACTTCAAAACTTGCTTCTATGTTGCAGAATTGGACTAAATAATAAACTTAATTGAGCAAATTTTTTGCTCAATAAACTTCTTTTATGTATTAAAATTATTATTTTAACTCAAAAATGTGGATTTGTTGATAATTATGTATTGTACACACCACAAAAGTAAATATAATTTGAAATATGTTAAGATTTAAACCTCTTTCACAAGTAGTCGTCATGGCAGTGCAACTATGGTGCCACCACCACAATAAAATAACAATAAATTAATGTTTTCACAAATAATGATATCATCAAGTCAGCCACGTCACTCATAAAACTTAGTGACCAGACACGCTGGATGTGAGACCAGAACAGTAACCCTTAATATTTAAATTTAAATGTTTTCAATGAAAACAAGGAATCTATTCAACCTACTGCCAGTACCACATATTGACGTTGTTTGAATGCCTCGAGTCATTAAATAAATGATAAGATTTACATATTTAAAGATTTATAGATTAAAAATTCAACAAACAAATGTATCTTGTTGGAGCAATATTTTTTGTAGAAAATATAGGCCATTCAAATTTTAAATAATGGATAACATTTTTTTTTTTCCTAATTTTTTCAATTATTACGAAAACTACTAGAAAATTTAATGAATGAATAACATACTCATGAACTAGATTTAAAATAAAACAAAAAAGGTCTTTTGTTGTTTATTTTGTAAGCACAATGAAATCAAAACAAACGGTAAGGCTGCGGAGTAACGTAAATATTTTCCATTTTACCTGTAATTTTTTTTCGGGTTTTTCACAATTCTTTCAAAAACCCCTGGGAAAATTACAAAATGACCTTTTTATACCGAAAAACGATTCAGAGCGAAGTTCGATTACACATGTTTTCAAAGGTCGTAATATTTACCATTTTCGTCAAATTTTGATAATATTTAAAAAAAAAAAATACATTGAGTTCAAAAAAAAATTTGACCTCAAATTGCGAAACATAAGGAACCTCCTGTTATATTTTCAGGGATTTCTGTTTTATCTAACAATTTTACCTACAGAGTTCTTACTGAATACAAATTACGAACAAAAATCGCAAAATTAAAATATCTATTAAAATTAGCTCAAAAATGAATCAAATATTTTACTGAGTCTAGAAAATGAAAGTGTAAGTTTTCTGTCTAAATTTTAAGTCTTTATGAATATTTTAAACTAAATTACATTAAAAAAACAAAATTTAAAATAATAAAAAATGTATGTTTGTATATTTCCCCATCGTTTCTACGATTTTGCTCAATTTATATAAAAACGACATTCATCCTCACCAATTAGATTAAAAATTCCACAAAATAGACCACTAGTTGTTTTACTATTGGAGCAATATTTATGGTAGAAAACATAAGTCGTACAAATTTAAAATAATGAAATCTTAACGCCGTAAGTTTTAAATTTACATTTTTTTCAGTTTTTCCTAATTACTAAAAAAATTAGACAAAATAAAATACGAATAACTTACTCATGAACTAAATTAAAAATTCAACATAAAAAATCTCTTTTATATATTTACTGGAGCAATGTTTATAGTACATAACATAAGCCGTAAACATTTAAAATAATGGAATCGTTATATCTTAATTTGGAAAAAATCGTATACCTCGTCTTTTTTAGTTTTTTTTTAATTATTGAAAAGACTACTTTAGATTAAAATCTAAAAACTAAAAACTACTTTCTTTAACAGTAGCGAAATATTATAAGAATCAAAGTTGATCTTTTGCCATTTTTGGAGTATTATTCCTGGTAGAAAACATTGTGTTAACATCATAAAAATGAAAACGGTAACGCCACGGAGTGCTGTAAATAAATATTTGCCCTTTTACTTTATACTTTTCTTTAGGGTCTTTCCCGATTATTTCGAAAACCCCTTGGAAAATTAAAATACGACTTCCTTAGTGCACTAACTAGAGAAAATTGCCTAAGTAAGGTACTAAAGTCTACTTGGGAGCAAATTTTCTGGAAGAAATGTTGTTCATAAACAGAAAAAAAAATTATAGTTAAACCAATAGATCCTTCGCTACACTCTAGTTCTAAAGATAAAGTAAATTAGGAATTGGTTTATATTATATTTTAATTATTTTTTTAATAATCTTATTTATTTATTAAATAATTTGTTATAAATTGTATTGGGTTTTGACCTGTTTTAATATTTTCAAAATGTAATAATTTTGATATATTATAATAAATGCATTAATATTAATATAACTTCTAAAAGAGTCGAATAGTTTGTCAAGAGCATCCTAAAATTAATAGGATTTTCATATCATCGATAAGTACAGATTGCAAAAACTTGTCATCTATACTTGTAACATGTAGATTATACTAATATATTACACAAGTAGGTAGTGTATAAGTGCAGACAGTGTGATGTTGGAACTTGGCAAAAAAATAGAATACATTAAAAGTACAAAAACTATAACGTAAATATATGATTCTGTACGTTTGTACCTTTTTGTATTAGGTACTATTCCGTGAGTTTGATAAAAAGATTTATTACACAATCTGACCCATAAAGTAGTTCGATTCCACACAAAAATGAATGCAACGTTGTTAACGCATACGAAACCAGGATCCTCAACATTTTACACACAAAACATGCTTATATTTTTAATACCAATTACCTAGTTATACAAGTTTTTTGCACCACGGAGAGAAGTATCTGACGTTTAATTTTCTGAAATGTGTTCGGTTCGTAGTTTTACTCACCAGTTACCAAGCTGGCATGTGTTTTATTGGCATTGGTCAAAATTCTGTCGTAACATGTTTTGTCTATGCACAACCACTTAATTAAACCGTGCTTTCGGTTCCGTATAAAATGATATTTGTGTAAACCTCTTTCCCATATTCTGATATAATAATTTCACTAAATTATTCTCCATTCAATTTATTAAATTCACAAAAAATAAAAACGCATGCACTTGGAGTATCGCGTAAACCAGACATGTGTGTATTTATCATTTACGCCATTTTATCTCAAAATGTTGGTATGTGATAGTGTATAGTATTTTATTACTCATTGATTTTTATAGGAAATAGAGGAAACTCATTATATGATTGAGCAACGTTTGATATTTAATTTTAACTGGTTTTCAGTTTTTATTTTTAATTAGGCAAATCGAATAATATGTAGAGTAATAATTCAATTCTGTCTTTTAGATACAACGTGGTGCCCTGGTGCCGTGACGCCATAAACTGTAGGCAATCGCGGTAGTAAAAAATGAACGTACGGAATCGTACTCGAAACGTAAATGAGTAACAGCGGCAGCGTTGCATCAACTTGGGACACGTGAAACATACGTAATCGTAACAGTGAAAAAAATCCGTACGGAATTGTAATCTAACCTGTGAAACTTACAGCGAATACTGGAAAGTAAATATTAATTTTAAAAAACCAAAAATATTGTGGCATCTATACGTAACCTACCAGGGTATGGAGCTGCCTGTGCTGTCGTTGGACACTGGCAGTATGAGTTCTTCGTCTAATGTCGCAGAAGTGATATCGCGGCCGGTACCGTCGCCGACGTCAAACGAATCGTGTTGGCTCTTATTGTCCTCCACGTAGTCCACACATGAGCTTATGTCAGTTTTCAGTATCATATCTCTAGGACAGCATTTCATTACCTTAGCGCCACCACCACCGATAATCGCCGACGCAACTACACTGGACGCCCACGCCACGATCCAAACGGACACGTATATGCGAACCATTACGACGACGATAGCGGCAATCCGAATCGGAAACAACAGACTATCACGCGACTACCTTTTGACGACGTATCCCTGGCTTGGTATACATGCTGCTGTAGTTTCCGTCGTACCATACTTTCTAGATAAACAATAATTTTCAAAATATTTACAATTAATGTCTATGTCCACATTCTTATGTATGTATGAATAATCTCTTTAAATAATTCCCGTTTTCTCAAACAGGTTTCACAGCAGGTCCGTCACCCTGCAAACACCGCCGTGTCAAAATGTCATCTTGTGACTACTTTTATATTATGTTATTATTTAAAAATGCATATTGCATATGCAATACCTTGTAATGATCAAAAAATATATGTAATCGCTCTAAAATGCTAGAAAAACAATTATTCAAGTGTGGATGCCACAGTGTGACTCCTACACTACATATTGTCCACATGGCGCGTAATGTATTTCAAGTACCACTGCCTATAAATAATGAAAATCTCGACTTCCTGTCTTATGTTATCTTATATTTTGCAACAATTTGTAACCATAAAAAAATTATTACATTATAAACCTTAAATGCAACACGTTTGGGTATAAACAAATACACCATTCGGGTACACTAAATCTGTAAAAAAAAATAACACCTTTGAGTCCATATTAGTGAGCACACCTACAACAATAAAAAATAAATATTTTAATATTATATTGGCATTATAGTTTAAATTCGAAGTGGAAAGAAGGATCTACTGGTTTTACTTCGAAGTTGTTTTTTTTTTTGTCTGTTAAAAAATATTCGAACTGAAAAATTTCTTCGATCGAAAAATGATAAGAAAACTTTTTGTTAAATTTTTAATCTAGTTGATGAGTTTACATAACAATTGGAAAAAACGTAGGAAAGCGGGAAAATTTACGAAATGTATTATTTTCAATTTTGTTTTTATTATAATTCAGATAATAATATTCTTAGAAACTTGAAATTTTAGACAGAAACTTTATATTTGACTTTTCTAGATGCGCTAAAATTTTTAAAACCATATTTTGGGTCATTTTTAAACTATTTATAGACATTTTAGTTTTGCGAATTTTTCACGTAATTTATATTTGGTAGGTAGGTACTCTACGGATAAAATTATACTTATATAAGTTATATAAATATAACTTTATGTATCCAACTTTCTCAACTTTCCACCTATAAGAGTGACACACCCGTCCCCAAGATCAGCTCTTTTTTTTATTAGTTTTAAAAATGTTTAGATCCTATTGACGTTGGTAGAAGTTTTTTAACAAACCGCTCTAGAAAAACTGATTTTCTGATGTTCCACTAACAGTTTCAAATTTATTGAGGTTACAAATTGTTATATAATAAATATCCTAATAACAGATAATTTTCAAGTCAACATTTCGATATAGTGAAGCAGTCGTAAATATTATGTATACGAATTTAAGTAAATTAAATACAATTAACAATTATTATTACAAAATGAAATCAATTTCGATTCATATAAAAAAGTATTTTATGATATAATAACAGAAGATCTCACTCACAGATAATGAAAGAATGAAAATTTAATGATATATATGGGTTTTGTGGAATTAAAGTTTACAGAATTATTTGTTATTTATATTATAATTACTTACATAAATTGTAATAAATAAAATCAAGAATTAAGATATAGTGTATCTTAATATAATCTTTAACAGTTTTAAATGTGTTGATGGTGAATTAAGGTATATTGAGATAAACAGGATGGAAAAACGTGAAAGACTATTCACAGAAACCAAGTAGTAGTATAAATTATTTTAGAAATTAAAATCAATAAAAACATACGAGTATTAAAAATATACTAAAAATATAATTTCCATTACTGTCTAAAATTAATAAGTTAATTTATTACGGGATTTTATTTATTCTATCTTATTACACGAGAATTTATTGACAAATTATTTGAGATCACATTGGGGTAGAAATAGTGAAAAACCAGAAAAATGTACGAAATGTATTATTTTCAAATCGTAAATATGGCTTTTTAAAATATATGTAACCGAATTCCGCTCAGAATCGTTTTTCGTTAACAATGATTAATCATTGCGTACAGATATACATTAAATTTCCCCTCTACCTTCCTAACTTTTCACTAATAACAGTAGCCCATCTAGTGTCTTATTTTGGTGAGGTTGGCGATGTGGGGTCTTCCGCTCTTTGGAATTTTTTGGCTGTAATTCTTCAATCACGGCTATAGGCTATAGACAATTAAATAATATAGTATTTATAACCCTGTTATTTATTATTTCTTGGGTATTTTTATCAGCAATACTAAAAGGCAATGATAATGATATAATACTAGGGCAATTTTTGTCTATAATATATATAGGGATATCAATGTGAATGTCCAAATAGTAGTCATCATAGATTGGTTTGTAACAGAAAACTAGATTAATATTGCCTTGAATTGTTCGATATGAATATAATATAAAGTATACACTATACATATTATGTATATTATGTTACGGCCGTTAAGGGTGAACGCTGAAATCGTGTAAATCTCAGAAATGTCCGGGCAAAACGCGGAATACATACATTTTTTTGTTTTGTATATTATTAATTATGGTTTATACCTAAACACCTTTTTTTTCTTTTTTTTTTGGACGTAGAAGCCCCTTGTGGTATTTTATGGTGTACATTGCAATTTTTAAACTGCCCCCTCTTTGGTTGAGCTCCTGATATGTCACTGAGCCCACCCACGTGCAAAGTATTTTCGTTTATCTTTTTATGAATTATTTTAATATATTATTAATCTTTAATTATGTTATCCAGATAACTGAAAATTATATTATCCTTCAGCTTTAGAGTAGATATATTACATTAAGTATGTAGCACTTAGTTGAAATACATAATTTATTATCTTTCTCGTCTAAATAGAAATATTGGCTATTTTTCAAATATTAATAGTAGGTATCTGAAAATATGCCCACGTCACATCCCGATAGTAAAATGATAATATTATTATTATAATTACGCGTATTTTAGTAAACGTACGGGGGGGGGGGAGTTGACATTTTCAATCACTATACGTCCGATAATTATATACCTATAGTTTTTCACTGAACTACTTGAAAAACAAATAATAATTATAATTATTTATAAACGATCTACAATATAATAATTTGTGTCTAATTATTATTACTTCGGGAGACATAATATTATTTACTTATACGTTCTAATAAGTAACTGAAACTATGACGACGTTAACAATATAATGCCGTACTAAAAACCATGACGGCAAAATCATAATACGCTATTACTTATTATAATACTTACGACAATTGGCCAAATTCTGTGAGTTAAAAACGATACCCAATGGCGAGTCGAATTATATAATTCCCCTAATGCGAACTAATTAGTTAATTTATAGTTCGTGTATAACTAACACTTATAATATATAAGGAAAGGTATACACGTCAAAGAATGTGCACGCACTTTGTGTAAAAAATCATACATATACAGGTATTTTAATGTGATGTTTCTTTCGAATTCTGAACCGCATTAACCACAAAGTCGACTATAGGTAAACGTACTCGGAAGGGAAAAAAACAGAAAATGGAATTTAATTTTAATGTTATAGCGGCACATTTTAAATGTGCTGCAGTTATGTGCGATTGAATGTTAAAAACAATTTTTAAAAAAAAAAATACTAATGGACATTAAAAAATAACGAATACGAATTTGGTGATAATAATAATTAGTATTATTATGAGTGTAGGTATTATTCCACACGGTAGTAGGTATATTATAATAATGTTATTAATTCTTTTTATCAAAAACCTTAATAATAGTCTAGTGAAATACGACGAGCACTTCGTTTATTAAAAACATTTAATTTATTCTAGTCGATTTCATATTACAGTCATTTGAATAATTAATGTGTTTATTTACAGAATATATTTACATAATGTAAGTTTATAATAACCTAAATGATATGTAATATTATTTATTTTATTTTACGTGTCACTGTTCGAAATAATAATTGAAAAACATTTTTACCTGCTCCATTTAGATTCAGAGTGGAGCGAAAAATGTATTGGTTCTAATATTATGATGTATGCCAGTGAACAAAATTTTCCTACCGGAAATCTTAATCAAATCAAAAAGTGACAAAAGGCCTTTATTGTTGCATTTTGGATCTAGTTGGTGAGTAAGAAAGTTATGTTTAGATTTTCTAACTAGTTTTTATAATAATTAGAAAAAACCAAAAAAACCGTAAGTAATACAGAAAAGTTTACAACATCAATGGTTACGTTATTTTCGATTTTCGATTTTTTTTTTTTAAATAGGTTGAAATTGTTCTTAGGGTCTTGAAAATAATTTCAAATAATATTTGTATTAGTATTTTATATTTTCAGTTATTTATAAGTATTTTACATTTTCTAGTTTTTTTTTTTTAATTTTATTTGGTATAAATAAAGATATTATGTGGATAAAATTGTTAGAGAAAACAGAAATGCTTGACAATTTAACACGAGATCCATTATAATTTATAAATTGTACTTAAAGTGGTAATAAAAAAAATCAGTGTAATGTAATAGTTTTTTTTTATAAGCGTTTTTAGATAAAATTTTAATAAAAATCGTAAAAACTTATGTGACCGGTCTTCGCTCAGAATCATATTTCGTTAGCAATAGTTTATCGTTGCGTGCACAGATATAAATTCAACGCATATATGTACCCTATGATTCTCAACTTCCTACCAACAATAGTGGCATACCCGTCCTCAGTATTAGCTATTTGCACTAAAGCTATTTATATAATATAGGTATTTCATAAATTAAAAAGACTGAAAACCTTAAAAAAAGTAGGCTACTGTTGTAGACGTGTAGTTAGGAAGATAGTTAAGATTATTTAGTTTATTTATTGATATGAAACACTAAATTGTTGCAAATTAAAAACGATTTTGAATTCTATTAGTCGTGTTTTGACATTTTTGAGATGTGATATTTTTCTGACCTAACATAAGCCATGTCTCAAGATTAACAATTACGTATAATAATGGGACAAATAAGTTATAGAACATTATGATGAATTACGAAACAATTAAAGTCGATTTCTTAGCATTTTCATATTTTTATATGTGTCGCTATTCTTTCCGGGGTGTGACATAAATAATATATAGATACTTAAAAAAATAATGATAATACTAGTAAAGATTTATATTAATAGTTATGAACCTTTATATTACTTTTTCAGTTGGTTAAAATTCTACAATTTTTTTACACAATAGATACTTTAAATGATTCGCAATTTCCGATCGGTGGTATTTTATTTGAAACAATGTATCGATATTTTCAACAGTTCACTTTTAAATCGATTTTTTTTATTTATTATTTCTGTATTAGATTAGCAACAAGCAAAAAATACGATTAATACTATTCTACTCAGAATCGTTTTTTGTTTGCAATAATTTATCATTTCAGACAATATATATACTAAATTACCTCAAATATTTTATAGAATGTAGAAATATTCTAAACTGCACGTCATGGTGCGGAGTAAGTTTTGTAAAGGAAGCTCCATAACTCCAAAAACATTTGTATACCGTGTTACTATAATAATAGTATAATATCAACGCACGGACACGCGTCAACAATTTTTTTGTTTTAATACGGGAGTTTTTATAACCTTCAAGACGATTTTAAATTCATCTAAATTCAACTACGATATTATATTATATAATATTATATTCGGAGATATTTTCAGAAAAACAAATATTTATCATGGCTCGCTATACACCGAAACAGTAGGCGCGCAATGTTATTGTAAAATCCGATAAAAGAAACGAATAATGATTCGGCCAACGCGCGCGTAATTTTTTTGTTCTTTAAGAAACGAGACTATTCTTGTCATAATAATATTATATTGTGCGTATCTATATTGTTACTGCAGCTGGGCGCTAGCCTACATAGATTTGTATAATAATGTATGAATGTGTACGTACGCGTGTAAACAAGATAACGCGTTTAGGATGTACGCCAACAAGTAACAATAATTGCGTAAGATAACAAAAAAAATATTATAATTATAATTATTCACAGACCGTGTAAGTGTAATATATATTTATATATATGTAATTTTTTTTTCAATGCGTGCGCATTATTTGAACTCTGAACCTAATATGGTATAGCATAAAATTATTACTGGTATTTATACGTCCCTACCGTTCTTTATTTATTGATCGGATATATTGTACGTCTTATAACGCGGTTTCCGGACGTGTAATAAATAATACAATTTTTAGTTTATCGAAAATGGAATATGTTAAATATTATACTCGTATTATGACCACAACTGAATAAATAGAAACGACATAGAGAAGTTAACTTGATTATCGAATAATATTACGCATGACGACTATATTATTATAATGCCTGCGAAGTTTCTGTTTATACATACAAAACCGTTAAAACAGACCCGAATATCCTAATAATATTTGAGTACTAACAATCTTATAAGAGGGTTTCTGTTCATCGAACGGACAATACAGCAAAAATGTGTTTTCATACTTAACCATTAACCATAGGTAATGCTCAAGATCTAGTGTATGCATAACAAAAATTATCTCACCAAGTCGAAAATGAAAATCTGATTGAATACCAAAAGGAATATTATCTGCAATGTTTTCAAAAAGAGATTTTTTTCATCATACAGCTTTCAATTAAAATAACTAAATTATGAACTTTTTTTTCTTTTTCTAAGTTTGAAGTACGAAGGGATTGGGAAATAGATCATCATATGAAAACATAGTAAATATTGTCGTTTTCTTGAATATTGTTGAAATCATTAATGTTTTAAGTCTATTAGATCTATCAGTAAGAAAACACATTTTTGTTATAAATTGCCCGTGATATGGTTACTGTGAACCTCTTCAGTATTAAATTAAAAGTCTTTATGTCTGTCTATTCGCTTTACGGTAAATGGACACAATAATTATTGGTCCACGCGAAAAAAAAACGCCGTATGCACGGACAATCGGCCACAGTTATAATTTTTACACGGACAATAAATTGGACCCTGGCCAATATTTTTTTCCTATGATTTAACATGTTTATTTGATCAATTTCATATAAGTATTATATTTTAAATAGGATAAGATCAGAAATGCTTTCCGGTTGATTTCTGGATTACTTTGAGGACACGAATGAAATAAAAAACAAACTGATTTGCAACTGATAGGTATGCCACTGCTTATATGAAAGAAATTACAAGGGAAGATATATAGAGTAATGAAATTTAAATCTGTGCAGGACAATAAATAATTTCTAAAGGATCCTGAGCAGAGTATTATTGATCGGATTTTTTTTCCTCGTTGCCAAGTTAATTCAGAAATCAATAAAAATTATACGAAAAATTAGTAGTTTTTCCGGTTTATTAAGAAGAATGCTAGGTAAATAACAAAAAAATGGCCGTCTCAATTCACTGACTAGAATGAAAATCCTACGTTATTGATTGGCGTAGGATTTCTGGTTGAAAAGTTATTTATAAATATGAAAAGAAACACATCATATAATAAATTCACATACAAATTCCCAGTTTCACTCGGCATTTAATATCTACAAGTTCCCAATTTATTGTGATTATAATATTATTATCATACAGTTCATCGATCAATCAACATATTATAATGAACGCGTTTAACGGATTGGTTTTTTCGTGGAATCAAGGTCAAAATGTTATAAATTAAACATATAGTACAGTGGTTTTCAACCTGTGCGTCGCGGCTCCCAAAGGCGTCGTGCTTTATTATTAAGGGAGCCGCGTCTATAGTAAATATAGTACAGTAATACAGTCAATTTGTTCATTTTTTTTTTCTTTTACATCATTATTCGTAAGAGAGCCGCTAATTTAGTTTTCAAAATCCGAAGAGCCGTGGCCCAAAAAGGTTGAAAACCACTGATATAGTATATTATACAAACGTATAGGTATTAAAGATAACTAGGACGTTCGGCGCAATACACATATAATGAGTATCTGTATACCTATCGTACAATCGTATTGAGGGACGTCACTAAAACTGGCGTTTCGGAACCCCAATGGGTTTGGATCTATATAGTATTGAATACCAACCGTGCACTGAGTATTATTCCGATAAAACGTTTAATATCGTACCTTATATAATGCATATTGTGCAGTAGTAATGGTACATATTGTATAGAATATTATTATTCTTTCGAAATCAACAGGTTGTTTAGATTTTCAGAGAGGATTGTGTGTGTGCGTGTATGTGTGTCACACGTGTAGACTGTGGGTATAATAATGGGAATGCTTATTCGAAGAAATGTGTCTATGCCACTAACCTAACCTCCCGCAGAAAGACATACAATATAACACGAGTATAATATTATATCGTTTTCAAGCCGGGAGGTCCAGGCAATAGCAGGTGTAGGTTTTACATTTTACACCAAAAACTTATATCTCATCGACGACGACGACGCATATTGGCTAGTCGTTATAAAGAATGACTTGATCATTTTTAGATTTCAGAACGATGATCGAATTATATTTGTTGATTTACAGGGTGTCTTATACAAATTCGACTACTGCAAAATTCGCATAGTGGTGTGAGAGGATTTATCGATTCTGCCATTTTAATATCGATCTCTATCGACTCCGCCAGACATTTATAAATATCGATTCCGCCGGTTATCGACTTCGATTCTAAAATTAATAAAAGTGGAATAAACAGATTAGAAACCTTGAACACTGAATTTTGTTGAATAAATTAGAGAAGAAACTGATTCACTGACTGATCTATTAAGGAAGTATTTTTTTTAAATTTCACTCTTAAAATAAGTGAACTAAGAGGTGAAATTCAAAAATATATATTGCACACAAAGTCTGGAATTGTACAGTCGCGATGTGTACAAAAATTATTATACGAATTGCGAACTGTACAATGTTGCTGTACAAAATAACTAGATTGTACAAGTTACATTATACAGTTCACGACGTGTAGATACAACAATCATTGTACAAACCATACAATTTAAAAATGTATTATAAAAAGACGTCCTAGGATAATGGAAGACGGGTGCAGCCACTGTTATAGATAATTTAATGTATACCTGTAAGTAACAATAAACCATTGTTTACGAAAAAACAATTCTGAGCGAAGTTCAGTTGATAGTGATGCTTTCTCAACAATATATATATATGTAATTTTATAGTAAAATAATTGAATAGGCTTTATGTATTTTTAGATTCCCGATTTCCCGATAGCCAATCCGCCCCTGATGTATACTAATATGTAAGGTATACCTATAGGTACATATATTTTTATATGATATACTGATGTGTAATATTTATTAGGAAAACACTTTTAAAAAATAACTATTATTATAGTTTCACGTATTTTATTTTATTTCGCAATGTGTACATCACTGTACATTATTGACAATTCAGGACTTTCTATATAACATATGCATATATATAATATATTTAACTAGCAATCGCCGCACTTGAGGTTTGTGAACCGTAGTGGGAAACACCACGATATAAAATCGTACCAGGCATGAACTTACATTTACTTACAATGAAAATTCGTATTCTTATTCTAAATTCTTATAAAAAAAAAATCTCTACATTCAATTTTATTTTTTGTTTTTTTTTTCGCCACAAATATTGCTTAAAATAATGAACCTCCTGTTTAATTTTTAAGCATTTATTCTGATCTAAAAATTTTATTTTGGAATATCTACCAAATAAAAATTACGTAAAAGCTAGCGAAATTAAAATGTTTATAAATGCTCAATAAAATAAAACTTAAATTTTCAAATATAAATATAAATGTTCAGTCCAAAATTTAAGTCATTATAAATATTTTAAACTGAATCACAACAAAAACAAAATTGAAAATAATACATTTTGTGAATTTTTCTGTTTTCTTACATTTTTCCCAATTATGAAAACCGCTTGTAAAATCAAAAAATTACCTTTCTAATGTACCACCCAGATAAAATGTTTTTTTCAAAAAAAGTGTTACCCTCGAAAATCGGAACAAAATTTCTTATAGATAAGCTTTACCATACAAAAAAAAAAATTAAAAAAAATAAATATCATTGCAAAACCATCTTTGCTCATGTTGGAAAGTAAGAAATTGATTTCAAATAAAGTACTACTCGGTGAAATCCTGTGCATTTTAAAGTATGACGTGAATAATTTGAAGTATATTTAATAACACCAAAAACCTGTTTGGAAAAATAAAACTAACAGATCTTATAAAAACTTTTAACTACTTACATTCAAGAATATAAAATAGTATATATTTAATATATATGTTAATTGTTTTACTGATATTATATTTAATGATAAAACTAGTACGTAATACAAATATCAACAGTATAAAAACGCCCATCGTTTAAATTATTTAATATATACGATTTGCTCTCGTACTGAGCCAAAAATAATTCTAGCTGTAATGCGTGTTTATACGTACTTATAAAAAACAACATTAAATCTAACGTTTATATATTGGGCATCAAATAAATCGTTTTTGATACTATTATAAATAATATATTGGTGTACCATACTATAAATAGGAAAAACAATTTTTGAAAAATGTTTCATTTTTTCAAGTGTAGGTATAAAAAAAAATATATTTTACACTGTCCATCAAAAAAATTAAAAGCTTCAAGCGACATTCAGCGTCGATTAGCGTATACACCGTAAAATGTAACACGAGTCTAAATATTTTGTTTTAAATGAAATATTTTATTACAAAATAGTAATGTATAATTATTATAATTATTAAATTATCTAAGTATTAATTTTTTTAAGATTCTGAGTTTAACAAAAAACGTATTGGTTTTACAAAGATGTTAATTTTTTTTTTTAATGTGAACACTTTCTACCCAAAAGGTTACACCGATTATCAAGTATAGCACCTTTCCTAAAAGGAAATATTCTCTGGGTGGTACTTTGAAGAGGTCATTTTTTGAAATTTTAATTAATACTCGGGATAATGAAGAAAACCAGGTTCTCAAGGTTAAAAAAGATTGAAAGATTAAAAATAAGATTATCATTGACAATCGTTTTTATTTTTATTTTTGCTGTTAATAAGTTTTTATTATTTTAATCTTTTTCAAACAATCATTGTTGTCATGGAAACGCACATTTTTGTAATCAGTTTACTATAATATGACATAAATATTGTTGACAAAGCAACGCTATTAACTAAACTCCGCTCAGAATCATTTTTTCGTTAGCAATGGTTTGCTTACAGGTATACATTAAATTCCCGTCTGTATACTACCTTCTCAACATCCCACCTACAATAGTAGTTACACCGACGTGCAAAGTATGTCCGTCCTTTTTATTGGATTTAATCTATAATTTGTTTTTATCGATTTATATATTACTACTAATAATTAGCAACTATAATAGATAACAATTTATGATTGTATGTGAACTTTCTGGAATAAGGTATTTAATATAACATTTTTCAATTTGTATAAAGTAATAAATTGTGATTTAAAATAATTTTAATGTGGTACAAGTATTATTTTAAACCCGCTGTCAACTTAATATTCTCTGATCGAAACGGGTATCTGGGTGAAATTTAAAATATCAAGTTTGAGTGAAATGACCAATTGGATAGTGCCCAGTAAAGGTGACCAGCAATGTTCTCGTGTACGGCGAAATTGTATATTAAGTGGTTTTTTAATTTATACAAATTTCAAATACATACGTTTTTTAATTAGTTACCATGGCAATATTGTTTGTCAAAAACACCTCACAGTGACATTTTGACCAAATTAAAAATGTTATAGTTTTATATATACGTGCAGTTATTTAATGTCGTATTCAAGGCCAATTACTAAAAACGAGTACTACTCAAACAATACTTATAACTTAGCATTCATAAACTAGACTCGCGCTTTTGAAAGGGATAAGAATCAATATTTAAATGTAGCGTTTTAAAATATTTTTATTGTTACGAAAAAGAACACCTGAATGGTACCACAGTAAAACTTATCTTCAATAACTCAACGAAATGATAACAAAAATTACAATAATAATGGTTAAATTAATCATTCAATCAATAATAGTAATTATTAAATGTACATGAAAAAAAAATTATATCTGATGTCAACCTCAGTTTTGATTACAGTCAGGTTACTGAATAAATAGAGCAAACGTTGCATGTACACGTTAGTAAAGTTTAACATTTGCAATGAATTTATTTTTCTAGTGATGCAAAGATGTATAATATAAATAATAATAATATTTTATTTGTTTACAATTGTATTATACACGCTGTATAAAATTATTTTATACAAGGCTATAAAAACATTTTTTTCTGCTATATGATTCCCCTGCCTTATATTAATAATTGTTTTGATTTGTGCTTGTTATTATATTCTTATTTACGACCACGGACATTTCAATTTTAAACGTTAGCGGACATCGTATTTTCTGGTTTTACTGTATTTTTTTTGTTTAGTAATAGACCATAGTCTATAGAATCGATATTACCGTCTATCAGACTCTATAAAATCTAAAACTATTAGAAGCTATAATGTATACTATTTATTTATTTCTTTCTTTCATTCTTTTTTTTCTTCTAGTCTGTGGACACTTTTTTTCCTAGTAAACATCCTCCAATTTTTATGTGTAGCAACTTTTTTAAAATTACAAGTTATTTAAATTTTACTTGAAAAGGTCATTTTTTTTTCTGATGCCATTTTTTAAATAAAAGCACTTAAGTGGGAAAAAAACGTAGGAAAACGTAAGATTCCACGATTTCATTATTTTATAAAAACACGGACGACGTTTTCTACCAGAAAAAATGATTTAATCGAAAAATCACAAGATACCTTTTTTATTGTAATTTTATTTACTTTCTTACGGTATCATTTCCGAAGCTTTTGAGCCAATTTGAGCTTTCAAGGAATTTTAATTTTTAGTAGTTTTTTTGTTCTAATTCGGTTATAAATACACGTAGATACTTGAAACTTGGTTATAATACTTATATTGGATTTGCCTAAACGTGGTTAAATTTCCAAAAACAACATTCAACAACACTTTTTTTTTTAATAAGCGTTTTGAAATTAAATTTAAACAAAAATCGCAAAAAAAATTACGCTTTAAATTCAAATTATGTATTACCGAACTGCGCTCGGTATCGTTATTCGTCAAGCAATGGTTTATCGTTGGTTACAGATATAAATGAAATAACCTTATGTATTCTAACTTCCCAACTTCTCGCCTACAACAGTAGCCTCTCCCATCCCCAGTATTAGCTCTTTTTTTTTATTTATGTCCTTTATTTGCTCGTATACAATATTATTAGGCTTACTAGGTTAGATCTTTAAAATACGAGTACATTACATTAAACTATGGGCTCGGTTATAAAATAACATCGTCTTTTGATGAAGGCGTATAGATAAAATACCAAAACCAGTTTGCCGTATAGTATACCCATTCTAAATGTTTTCGTTTTTTTCTTCTGAAGAATCCGGCCTCCTGTAGTCGTGTAATGTTAAAACCGGTACGCGGTATAAAATATTATAGGGTGTGGGATTATGTTCTTCTTGACAATATATTATCCGTAAGCATGTCGACCCAACTCAAAAAAGAAAAAAATAATAGTACATATATACAAATATAATACGACCCTCGGTCATAAGAGGTCCAGACTATCAATACTCATATTGTTATTATTATTATCGGTATGGCAATGCAGCTGCCACACGTTGCCACAGGTTCTCTGCAGGTGGTTTTGGTATCTTTTCTTCCCTACGGTTTTTATTGGAAATGTCTTATCGAATAAATTCCCACGTTTCATCGTCAGCTGAAGTCGAGTTTTAAGTATTTTCGTAGTGTATCCGTGTAGGTACCCTATTGTATTAAATTACACGCCGCCCGCAGAGAAAAATAAGGGACTTGAACACGAGTTTTATGTGCATGGCCACCTACGCAGTGAAATATTCAGCATAAAAAAAATGTATAATAGTTTATAAAAATTATACGCTAAACAAATTAAAACAACGGAGTAGACAAACGAAATAATCTTCATTCCTGTGATTTTTGCTTTGATGCCAAACAAAACACAAATCATTTATAATCAATTTTTTTCTCTTATATTAATTATAAAACATCATATTTCGAATTTAAATCCTTGTACTATTTCAATTTAAGTCACAGCTATTCAAGCAATAACACTGTTTATTTCCAAATAGGTATTTAAACTGTAATAAACTAAGAATTACGTATAAAAGCGTAATACGTATGGCTGATTGAATGTATACAAATTGAGATAACATTTGTCTTTATATTCGGATATAGTTTGCCTTTGCATACATTCCGCTTACAGACATGTAGATGACGGTTGAGTTCATAAAAGACTAAATTTATAAAAAAAAAAAAATTATTTATTTTTCTAACTTATAATTCTAATCCGCAATATTATATTTATAACTCATGATATGTATAATTATGCCCTAATTTTGTTAAATTTTTTATCATAACCGCAAGTGTTACGGTACACAACTATACCTAGGTATACCTGCGAAGAAAATGACTGTAAATGACATAAAAATGGTCTTAGTCGCAAATGTACCGACTGTGTCGCTGCCAACACAGCGTCGGTTAATTTATTTATTTACTACCACCATTTATGTATTAATTTAGAATATAACTTTTTTTTTAATTGTTCCCAAAAATAGAAAAAAATCGCACTGAATAACTGTGTGTCTTATACATTTTTTTCCCGCTATTTTTGGACATTTCTAGCAGTTCGCTCAGTGATATATGAGCTCAAACTCTGAAATGATATTGTTTTTTTTTTTATCGGCAGATTATAGTGATGATATAATAAAATTATCACAACTATGATATAAAAAATATATTTAATTAGTTGTCGTCTAAATTATTAATTTAAGTACACCAAAATACATTACAATATAACATAATAATAAAACTGGAAGTTAATTCCACTAATGCGTAGTTAGCTTGTTTATGTGAAATGAGTACCACGGCGCACAGATAACGTCACAAAACTACAGGTTTTTTTGTTGTTTTCGGCATGATTTACGATTGCGCCGATAACGCATTAGTACAATTGTCATCCTGTGTATAATAATACAACTGATACAATCATAATGTAGTAAAGAAAAATTTTCTAATCAAATAAATACGGTACTAAAATAAGAAATAATAATTATCGATGGTACACCTATATGTATCGATGAATGCAAAAAGGGGGGACTTGTTCGAATTTTTAAAAAAAGCCAATACAATTTCTCAAGCCCCGAAAATTCTATTATATTTTATAAAATGACTACATTGAAACATATGGACGTTTATATCTAACACTATAATAATAATTATTAACATGAAATTGTTTTTAGATTGTATAAACGCCAATTATTTTTTTTCTTTCTTGAACAATTTTAAAATTTGAACTCATTTGTCCTTTCTTCATTTAACAATTCATAGTATACAATGTTATTTATAGGTACATAATGTATGATATTATGTGATTCACGTCGTCCTCGGTTATTTTTCAGCGTTGTTATATTATACTAATGTCCGGGCCTTAGTTTAAACGTTAAGTATGTAGGTATTATCGTAAAAAATGGTAAATATTAAACGAAGACGAAAATCAAATACGATAACAATCAATCGTTTATTCATAGTGTTACACAATGGAAATTATATCAGTATAAGTTTATACTTTGTGCGTGCGCGTCGTGTATACGTAAATTCACGGTCGTATTTGGTACTATACTATATCGTATACGACCGTATTTTCGTTGTGTTTTTTCGACTTTTCTAATACCTATACTAACCTATACTCGTATGTAATTTATTCGACGTGCACGCATACCTACGCTTTTTGAACGAGCGGCTGCAGCGGAATAACAAACACCAGCGCCTTAGCGGTTTTTTCCTAGTTTTGTTTGCACGCACTCTCTCACTCTTTCTCTCTCTCTCTCTCTATCTCTATCTCTGCATCTTTCCGGGCAGTTCACTCGCTCAGTGTCTTCTAACAACAAAAAAATATATAAATATATATAATAAAAACGCCGTACGTAGTTGGGCTGAATACCGCCATTAATTTTGGCGACCGTGTACGCCACGCACAATAGTGTGTAATCCGCGGTCGTTTGACACACGCGAAATCCGAGTCAAATTTCGAAGCGGATAAACGGGTGCAACGCTCTGCTCGTTGTCGTCCCGGTCCAAAGTGACGACACGACACACCGCTGACGGCCATAATAGTAATTATTAGCGGCGGTCGTGAGCCGATATGACTTTTTTGTCCGATATTCCGACACTATTGCGACCGAGACATAACATTTTTATGCGATTTTTCGCGATATAACAGATCTGATATATTTTAAATCGAAAACCGCGAGAGTTGAAACTAACCGTGTTGAAATCAGATTTTTGTTTTTAACGTTTTATTCATAAACAACCAGATAATATATTGTATGGACATTTTTCTCTGAAAATATCGGTATTAAAACCAAAATGTTAACACGTCTAGAATATGATAATTTAGGTATTATCTGCAAATCAGTGACGCGGGGGATAAGGGAGACATTCGCCCACCCTCCGTGAGCCATATATGTGCGCATTGCTATTTGTTTTTGCCTAGTTAGATTAAATAATCAAATCCATAGATATTAAAATAGTTTTGTTATCCATGGTCGAACCTGGTCAAGGTTTCTGGTGTTATCATTTTGTTTTGGCGATTCGACCATTGTCTCTTATCATTGATTTTTAGTTATAAATGTGCCAGGATCGCTTATATGGGCTTGCGCTGTTACATATTTACCAGAAAATAGTAGGTATACTTGCGGATATTATTGAACGATTTTCTTCTACGAAAAACCGGAGGTTAGACTTAAAGGTTTATAACATGAATTATAACATTATATTTAATTAAATAAAAATATTTTTTTTTATGTATAAAAATGTTATATTTTATAAATATAAGAGCACAATTCTCGTATCTATAAATAAAATTGTACTTGTGATTTAACTATTTTAAGGAATTTTCTACTTTAAGAGTGGGTGGAAATATATTTCGCCTCCCCTCCCCCGTAAGAAATAGTACACCATTGCACACTGGTAAAAATTTCAAGTCTCTAAATAGGACTGTTTTTGACTGAATTGCAACAAGAAAATTAAATTGAAAGTGAAAATGCATAATATTGCGCGTTATTATCGTAAAATTTGTTTACTGTTTTTTCTCATTAATTAAGATAGCCGCAAATAAAATAAAAAAAAAAAAACTATCACCTAACGCACAAACTAGACAACATTTTGTTTCATAAGAAATGCGAGAATCGGAACAATGTAACTGATAGAAAAGTTATTAATCGACAGAAAAAATAAAAATGAAAAAAATACACATCATAATAAAACCAATATATATTATATATTCTTCGGTGGGCTCAGAATCTAAAAACTGTCCCTTAATTTGAACCAGAAAAACTGTCTATGTATATAATATCGGTAAAATATCGGTCAAAATAGTTTAAAATAATATTAATATTAAATATTTGTTTTATGTTGTTTTTTTTTTTGTAATTTGTCAAAAAAAAAATTTGAATTATATAGGCCGTCCCACTAAGATGTACCCCTTGAATATCTCTGGAGATAATAAAGATAATCAAATTCTTTTTTTTTTAAAAAAAATAACTTATTAAGGTATCCATTCTGTAAAGTTTATTTCTTGAAAATTATTACAAAATGTATCACATAGTTACATCTGATGAGTAGTTTCTAAGAAACGACCGTTCAAATTCTACTAATCCGTGTGAAAACCAATATGTTATCGCGTGACACGGTTCGGTTATTCCCTAGATACCATCTTAACATTTTGCGAAAATAATTAAATTAAGTTATTTTTTTTATTTTTTTACAAAAAAAAAAATTGAATACAAATATAAATATTTGTAGTTCTCATCCCTGTAAGTGTTATAAAAAACAGAATTTGATTATCTTTTATATCTCCGGAGATATTCAAGAGGTATATCTTCGTGAGACAGCCTGTTCACACCATCGCGCTGAATTCGGTCTATATATTAAATTTTAACCATATTAATTAGATTTAAATGTATGTGATCAGTTAGTACAGGGGGGAGGCCTGTTGACCCCCCCCCCCGTTCACTCCTAACTATACGTCTTATAGTCACAATATACTCTGAGCTTGATTTTCATCATAAATTATATGGTTTTGAAATATCACCTTCCCCCTCCCCTACGGTTTTATTGTCCTAGATACGATCTTGTGTGTGCTGTTTATATAAATTGCTATATTTAAACTGAATATTATTATTTAATAATCGGTGATTCATTTTGTGCGTAACGCCGAACAAAAACCGTCTAAACAAGTTGGCTGAGAGACGAAACGTTTAGTAAAAAAACGTGCGTATTACAATATTAATATTGTATACCTACCTATTGCTTTGCGTTCATATTTATTCTTTTCGGAGTACACAATAATTAAGCACAATATAATACATGTATACACCTATTGGTTCGTTTAATGTAGGTATGTCAGTTTTTTGTTTTTAAAAACATACACAAACAATACGGGAAATATTGCTTTTATAATATTTACCTACGTTGTCGTCGTCGTATCCGAACGCGGACGCGTTATGGTCCGAGTAAAAGTTCGTCTGTGTAATAGACGAGCAGGTATTATAGTTACCAAACCGGTCGGTTTATCGGACGTCTATTGAAAAAACTACGAAAACCACGGGAATACTACGCGATATTTTGAAAATCATTCGGATTGAAAAATGTGTATTTTAATAACATAAAAACGATTATGATATAACAACGAAGGCCGAGTGGATTTTAAATGATATCATCCATCAACGCGTTATTTAGACTCTACTACAATAATACCTATACGTATACTCAATCATTACAATTTAACCGCCACAATATACATATTTATACGTGCATATGTATAGGTACTGAAGTATTTTATACATTTGCGGCTACAGTAATGTATACGACGTATTTCTATAAAAAAAAAAAAAAAATATTACTTGTCGACCGAACGATTTTTTCTTTTTTGTAACTAGGTATTTGCGTGTACTGGTGCGCGTCATAATGTTATATACATTATAATAATATGTAAGATCGCGCGTAACTCGATCCGCCGTACAATGTTAATAAATAAGATGAAAAAACGAGTCGAAAAATAATTACCTTATTTTTAAATTCAAAATGGCGTGCACGATATATTATATCGTAATACATAGGTACATATACATATGAAATCGACGATTATTATTACGATTGGATAGTTGCATACATTATAATATGATTAGTATGTTTATATCGGTAAAGAAATAATACTGCCTGCGTGTTAATGCCTATAATATATAAACTGTTGTATTTAGCAGCGCGGTCAAGGGAAGGACTTGAAAATAACTGCCTACGAAAATATCCCGCGTTAGAGAGGTCATGGGTTACACGAATCATTCAAGGTCGTGTGTTACAATTGATAAAACGAACGGGTAAACAAAATAACGTGGAGAAAATTAATGACGAAAGAAATCGCCCAGAAAAAAAAAAATCACGTGGAAACTGACGAAAACATTGTCGCAGCAATTTCTGAAATTCCGATGAAATATGTTTAGTCCAAAGAAGATCATATCAAATAGAACGATGGTATTACAATATCTTACACTAGTATATTAATATCTATAATTTTACGCCAATATTTTCATTTTTTATATATTTGTATCCATTTAAAGAATATTTACAATATAATATATAATTTATTATAATATTGTCCTGCTGGAATATCACTCTAGTAAATCCGTATATAATATTATTTACAATTTTATAACCGAACAATGGATCAGGGTGTAGGATGAGGGGGGAGTGGTTATCTAACGATAAATCTTAGTATATAGGTGTACTATGCCGTAGTCCGATCGATAAAAATGTCTAACCAATTATATTGCATTATTACTATAAATTAAAATGTGTATATATATATATATATTATTTAAATCTCAAACTTCTGTTGTTCTTTTTTCACGATATCTTATAACAGATTTTATTATCTATACATACGTAGGAATTAGAATGAAAAGAGACGGTCATCTTCGCACAATGGGTGGACCACTGTTGTAGGTGAGAAGTTAGGAAGGTAAGATATAGAGGGGAATTTAATTTATATCTGTACGCAACGAAAAACTAATGCTAATGAAAAACGATTCGGAGGGAAATTTCTTTTAAATAATATGTACGTAAATTTTCCCCTTTTTTTCCTAGATACGTTTTTCCCAATTATTACAAAAACTACTTGGAAAATCAAAAAATAACCTTCTTAAATTACCATCACTCAGATACAATTTCCTTTTAGAAAAAAGTACTACACTTGAAAATCAGAGCAAGATTTCATGGAGGAAGTGTTTCACAGATCGTGAAAAAAAAGACGGTCATACTTTGCACGTGGATACAGCCACTGTTATAGGTGTGAAATTAGGAGAGTAGGATACAGCATATTATCTGAAAGCAACGATAAACCATTGCTTACGAAAAATCAAACTTGAGTGAAGTTCAGTTGATAATGATGTTTGAGTATAGAATAAATAAAGAAATATAATATAAAGATTAATAGTTAAAAGAAAGTAATGAAATCGAAATGTATTTTATTTTAATATAGCTCGATCTATAGTCTTGCTTTTTCAACAATGTGCGTTTTCATGACAATGACATGATTATTTAAAAACATTAACATAATAAAAACTTAATAATAACAAAAAATAAATAAAAACGATTGCCAACGACAACCTTCTTTTCAATCATTCAATCTTTTTTAACCTAAATAATCAGATTCTCCTCATTATAATCGGAGAAAGCTTTCTGGTAGAAAAAGTGTTAAAATAAAAAAATAATAATTATATTAACCATCGTTGAAAAACCAATACATTCCTCTCTCCGCTCAGAATTTAAAACACACATCATTGTAAAACCAATACATTCTTCGCTACACTCTGAATCTAATATTGTGTAAAATATATAATTTCGAAAAACAAAACCATTAATCAATTGCATTAACAACACCGTACACTAATAAGAAAAATGTACATTATACTCTGATAATATAATTTATTTTGTATTCCGACATTAATAAATATAATTTAGGTATACACTACCTTGTGGTCGTTACTGACGATTTCTATTCGCGGGCGATTATCGTTGTATCGAGTTATATAATAATTTCGTAGAAAAACGTGTAAATCGGAGGCATGTATACGGAGGGGGGGGGGAAATAATTTATTCAAATTATGTCACTGTTATTAATCGAACAACGACGGCGAAGACGAGAAAAATATAACGTGCGTAATGTGGCGTTCTATGACAAAAAAAAAAAGGAAAAATACACTAAGAGTTAAAGAAAAAAAATTGATTCAAATAATATCTCGTTTGCTCGCGCCGTACTCTGAGAGCCGTAAACGCACCGCCGGTAATAGTTGTTAGTTTACTGCGAAGGAGTCGGCGAATTGCCGGGCATGGACAGTTAAACTTACCCTAGCCACGCCCATCGCAAAAAAATAAGAGAACTTAAAAAAAAAAAAAACATCAACGAAAACTGTGAAGGACCGTACCGTGGTCCGTGACGCATATTATAACGTTTAGTTTCGACGCAATCATAACTTGTTATTTTACCGTCTTTTATGCATAGAAATGAAATAAAAACTATTATTATTATTATTTTTTTTTTTTTTAATTCGCGACGAACTTTATTGAATGAATCGGCGGCGTGATACCGCTGTGCATGTACGAAATATCAAAAACACGACCATCGATGAACTCGTACAATAATATTATGTCGTTGAGAAAATAAACAAAACAAAAAAAATGATTATTTAAGTGGTTATACTACTCGAATAAAATAAATATAAACAAAAAGCCAGGTATTATTTTTCTTTTGTTCAGGCAACCCAGAAAGCAACAAAAAAGGCGACTAATTAGATGAATTATTGAAATTATCGGTAATTTTATACTAAAATAAAGTACCATTCTAGCCGAAGAATCAGCATTTTTTGAGATACGGCTTGAAAAACCAGAACTTTTTTACTAACCAAAAAAAAATAACACACATTTTAGTAAAAATAACAGCTTTCCACCGTTATGTTCAGAATCTAAAATAAACAAACACGAAAAAAACTGAATCAGGACTGCCCGAGGTGGCCGTAGTATTCGAATTTAAAATAATTGATCCGTGTTCACTTATACGACCGGTTTAGATTTTAATAATCATCAGGAACAACAAAAACGGACAATAAATCGCGATTGAATAATATATAGGAACGTAAGGCTGGTATAATGGAAAACTGTTGAGTTAATCGAGTAATCAACTTTTGAACACGGTTGCGATTTCAAAAAACCAAAACACGCGCCCAACTCTAGAAAATATTTAAAACATTTTTACACGGAGAGAAAACCAATTTTAATGGAAAAGATCGTAACAATAATTATTATTTTACACAACCAATTGTTATAATACATAAAGATACTCTTTTATATCTTTTTAGACATTTATAATTATAATGTAACCACATGTTTTTATCAAGAATTAATAATATTCATTTTTAATTGTACACATGCTACAACTATACAAATCGACAGAAATTCGACAATCACAATAGGATCATATACACTTTCACTATACCTAGTAATACAAAAAAATGTATTAATGAGGGTCACAAATAAATTGTACGTCCCAGCTAATTTTAGATTCTAAGTTGCGTAAGGAATGTATTGGTTTTACTATAATGTTTATTTATTTTTATTTACAAAAGTCGCTCCATGTTTTTATAACTGTAAATCATTATACGATTAGTAAATATATTTGTATCGCAACTATTATTATATTTTTAAACAATCTAAGCCAAAAAAGCAATTTTTTTTACTTATTATTTAATCAAAAATTAATTGTACAAATCGGTACATAGCCTTGAATAATAATAACTATACTTACCTCATTATAGTGAATATTCTTACCGGGTATAAATATTGAATCGGATAAAGGTTATTTGAGAGGTGTATAATAAAATATGTTTAAATAATTATTGTTATTTCTATTAAATTATACTAATTAATAATTATACCTGAGCTCTAATTATTTAGAGCTCAGGTTTTATAGCATTTGCTAACTATTACAGGATAAAAATAAAAAAATAGCAGAGTGAACTTTAAATTTGTTTTATGCAATAGGGACTTTAAATGTGAAATTGTACTACTATATTACATTATACATTACAGTATTAATACAATTATTTTAGATTTTTGATGCTATTTTTTGCAAATATGCATAATATATATTGATATCCAGAGTAGGTACCTACCGAATACAAATTGCGTGAAAAACTAGAAAGATTAAAATTGTTATAAATAGCTCAAAAATGGCTTAAATATTTTGAAAATTTAACCATGTCAGTTTTCGGTTTAAATTTCAAGTCTCTGCCAATATTTTAACTGAATCACAATAAAAAATAAATTTGAAAGTAATGCATTTCGTACATTTTCCCGTTTTTCCTATGTTTTCCTCGGCTTTTTCCATTTATTATGAAAATCCCCGAGAAAAGTAAAAAATGACCTCCCTAAAGTACCATCATAGTAAAATTTCTCTTCAGAAATTTATGATATACATTTTTTTAACAGAAAAACAAAATAAATAAACAATATTGTAAAACCAATATGTTTCTCGCTTCTCTCAAAATCTAAAATATCATAGTAAAACATTCTTTGCTTCATTGAAAATCTAAAAATACAGTAGATACTTTTTTAATAACACTGGTTGTAGTGACATATCGGGTGTAATAATCTTAGATTGAGGGTCCCAGCAAAACCCCCTATATTGTATCAATTATTAGGACATCTTTATAATGACTATATAGATGTTATAACGGTTATTTTTGGCTATATTAGAAAAATCTGTATGATTTTTATACAAAAACTAAGATAACAGATTATTTTAATTCAATGCAAATTTAATTTTTTAAATAATAAAATAGCTTTTTTTTACTAAATGCTTTTCTTTATACATATTGAAGTCTCGATATAGTGATTAAAATATGATAGATATACCTAATATTCGATTAATCCGAACAAATGAACGAAAACAAAAACCAGCCCGTCTGAATAACTAATTTTATTATATTAAGAAGACGCCACACCTGCATCTACTATCTCAACTACCAAGCAGCATGCAAAAACAATGTTTACGTAGACTTTGTTTAAAATGTTAATTTTAGAGTAACCGTACCTATTATGAGATTTATAGAGAAAAATATTTTAGAAGGAATCTCATTGGGTTTTTTTATTATTCTAAATATATAGTTCGATATAACAATAAACAACAAACCCTTTTAATTTTCAGGTTTTTAAATAACTGTAACTTTTTGAATAGTTCATAATTTAAAAAAAACCTATGATATTCCATCCATAATATTGTTCACTATAAATTTCATAATAGGTACTTTTACTTTAAAATCAAAATTAAACTAGTTTTACATAATCTGCGTGATCATTATATTTTGCATGTTGCCCGGTAGTTGGACTGAGACTAAATGCGGGTGTGGCGTCCTCTTAAGGACAATTCGTTTTGTTTTGTTTGGACACCGCCTCGAATATTGTCAACACGCTGCCAGACATTGCACAGCAATAGTATACTACAATATCAGTCTATCGTGAAATGTAAAAATACACCGCAGTTTTATGCGTTTAATGTTATACAATCTGCGTAATCAGGCACGTAGCCAAAGGGAGAGGGTCCATGGGGTCTGCACCCCCCCCTCTCAAAAAATGTCTAATTTCTCCCCAAAATATCAATTTGTTGGTATAATTATTGATAATTTGTGATAACATTGTGTTTGGAACCCCTCCCAAAAAAAAAATCCTAGTTACGTGCTTGTACGTACTATATTACCAGGTGATTCATTTAAATGGGTACACTCAATATCTCAAAAAGTATTAACTTTTTCCGGAATTTGTTTTTTAGAACATTTAAGAAACAAGCTACTCTAAAATTTTACATTTATGTTATTTTTTGTAACCTTCTAATCTAAAATTAAAAGTGGAATATTTCGTCAACAACTTGACAGAAATCAAAAATTTCAACGCTGAAATTTATTTTAACTAATTTAAGGACTTTTTAATATAGGTTGCCATTTGAAAATCAAAAGTAGTTAAAGGTTTTACCCCTAAAAGTAAGGGTTGTTTCTTAAATGTTCTAGAAAACAAATTCCGGAAAATGTTAATACTTTCCAAGATACTGAGTGTACCCACTTAAATGGATCACCCGGTATAGTAAGTATATAGTAAGTACCTAACTACATTGAAATGAACATCGTAATATTATGTTATAAAGTATATATTTAATGTCCCAGTTCAAAATTATAAATTGTATACAATTGTTTACAAACCGAAAAAACAATTGTTTAAAAAACTCAAATCGTAGTTCAAAACTAATACATTCCTTGCTATGCTCAGAATCTAAAATCATAATTTACTTCAATTTATTTATGTGTCTGCTCAGCTGACCGAATGTGTTCTAAATTCTTCCATCCCACTAAACATAATCTATGTCTAGTTGATAAAATTATAAATCACTATAATATTATAATATCAATCATTAAGTTAAAAATCTGTTTTTCTATATAAAAAATTTAACATTTGGGAATGACGCAATGTGTGTCGATATAATGATATTACCACTTTAATTCAAATAGACATTTTTGTTTTGCGTTTTCAAGCGTGTACGTTTTTAAATACAATAATATATAGCTAAATGATAAATGATACAGATGGATGCAGGGCGCGTACGAAATTAAAATTTTATTTCCATAAATAATTTTGAACGCTTCCGTGGGTAGTTGAATCATAAATCTATATAGGTATATATAGCTAATAACAATAAATCTTATTTAAAATATGTCTATTTGTGTATCCATTTATCTGTCTATTTTATAGTTAGTGTGTACTCGTGTAATATTTATTTCGTTTTATACAATTTTCTGACACACTGTCAATAATAAAACCAAAAACTTAATGCATTTAGAACATTGAACACGACTACTTGTTACACAGTGTACATCAATATTATTAAATTATTAATTTGTAAACAAAAAAAAAAAAAAACCACGTCATTTATCGTGTGTAGTAATTAAATACAATCTTAATTTAAAATTTTGAGAATTGCCTAAATGGTAAATTACATTTTAATAATAGATTCACAATGTATTGTAAAATTGTAATGTGTGTAAAATTCGCCATAAAATTTGTATTACATTATTATAAGATAACAACAACTACAACTGTGCATGACAACAGTACATTTTCTTAAAAATTTATTGAACAATGTTATTTATTTTATTACAAATTTAAAAAATACTACCCATCCCCAACGACTACCCTGAAAATCAATGGATATTCTAAATATCCACAAAGTGTCTACCGAATAAGAATTACGCAAAAAAACTAGCAAAATTAAAATGTCTAAAAATAGCTGAAAAATAGCTCAAACATTTTGCAAATTTGACCATTTTTAGAAAAAGTAAATATGATATACTGTCCAAATTTAAAGTCTCTATAAATATTTTTAACTGAATTGCATTACAAATACAAAATTTAAAATAAAATAAATAATTATTTGTATACATTTTCCCGTACTTTCTGTATTTTTTTTCGGTTTTGATCAATTATTAAAAAAACTACAAAGAAAATCAAAAAACATACATGTTGTTCACCAATTAGATTTAAAATTAAATAAAAAAGATCCCTTGATTTTTTTTTTAATTTGAGCAATATTTATGGAATAAAACAGAAGCCTTACAAATTTAAAATAATGAAATCGTAACGTCGTTACTCGTTGTCAATTTACATTTTAGTTTTTTTTCTGACTTTTCGAAATCATTAATAAAAATACAGAGAAAATCAAAAAACGAATAACCTACTCACGAACTCTATTGAAAATACAATAAAAAAAGAGCTGTTGTCGTTTTTATATTGAAGCAATATTTATAGTATAAAACATAAGCCGTAAACATTTAAAATAATGAAATTGCTGTACCGTAATTTGAAGGCAATCGTATTTTCGTCTTTTTTGGTTTTCTCCAATTATTATAAAAAGACTTTGGATATCAAGGTATCAAAAAACGACTTTCTATGTCAGTGGCTATATATTATAAAGAATAAAATCAATCGCTTGTCATTTTTCAATTGGAGCAATATTTCTGGTAGAAAACATAAATTGCAAAATTTAAAAACACTGAAACGGAAACGGCCGTGGTGTGCTATAAATATTTTCTGTTTTACGCATAATTTTTTTCGAATTGTTTCCAATAATGTTGAAAACCTCTCAGAAAATCAAAAAATAACCTCACGAAAAAAAACACAATAAAACCAATTACGATTACAATTACTCACTACGCTTCAAATCTAAAATAAAAATAAACTTATCTACATAGGTTTAAAAGAAAATAGTAAATTGTATAACGAATAAATATTTGTTTTTTTTTTTTTTGATTAGGTTAGGTTAATCAACTGTCAAACAACTGAACTGCACATCAAATAATAAATAAATATGTCATTGTAGTTTAAGGACATTTTAAATTGAGAAGGACGAAATGGACGAACCCGCATATATGTGATTTAAGTGAAAAATTGTTTTAAAGAAATTGAACACATAATAAGTCATAGTTCAATTAAAGACAATATTTATAGGTTGGTACTTTGTCACATCTATCATCTATATAAATCAATAATTACAATTTAACATATTATTACATCTTTAAATGACGTTCAAATTGTTCTTTTTTTGATGGCCTACAGTTCATCATATTTTATACTTGTATAGTTTAGATTTTAGATCAAGACGTTTTTAGATTCTGAGTGTAGCAAAAATGTAACTATTAGTTTTACTATGATGTATTTGTTTTCCTCTGTAAACAACTTTTCTTCTATATATCTTGCTCTAAACAAAAATACGTAAATACGGCATTAATTGTTTTGTTCTTTTTAATTTTGATTTTTTGTAATTAACCATTATCCTAGGACGTCTTTTTAATTTGGCTATTGAAATATCTTCAACCATCAATTGAACTTCATTTTTGATAGGTGATTTTTTTCCCAGGTTTGTCTACGTAGTAAGTATTTAATTTTTCATAATATTCAGAAAATGAATTAAATTCCATTTTGTCTAAAATAATTATTTCGTGATAAACGGCGATCATTCGCATTAAGTCAGAAGACATACTGCCATCATATAAAAATTAAAACAATGTGATATAGAACTTTTCCAAAATGCCGAATTGCACTCATACAATTGATGCGGTTAATTATCATCGATAACACAATAATAATATTATCATAGTAGTGCAGTTACTACAGTTCTACAGTACCTACTTAATATCTTAATTTCTATAATTTAAATATACGATTTGTGTAACCATGTCAATGTTATTATTTCGATTTCACGAAAAGTTACCAATAATTGATGTAATTAATTTGAAATATTACACAGAGTGTAAAATAAGAGTTTCTATTTCAAGAAATGGATATCCATTTCAAGAAAAATATGATTACACTAAGCCGATGCAACATATATATACATAATACCACAAAATACGATCATCGTCATTTTTGGCATGGTCGATTTCAGCACTTTTATGTAACATTTGGTTAGATTCCTCCCGCGGTTAATGTCAAAATACAATTTTTTATTTTACTATGTATTATTATTTTATGTTGTTGTATCTGTGAAAAATTTTTGTTTCACCAGCGAAAAGTGATTTGTTTTTTCCGAGTTAGTATCAATACGGTCAGCTGTTGACTGCTGCCACTGCTACACTATTCATTCCATTTTTTTCCTAGAAGCTTTTTCGTTCCATATCGGGCGTTCCTGTTATGGTGTCGTTGTTGTTTCTTTTTCCTCTTGCCGCGGTAATTAACGAAAAAATGTCCGTCTGTTTGCTGAAAATTCACTTATATGCTATTTTTATTTTTGTTTATTACATAATCTACTAACTATTGTAATAATGTTGATATCAGATGTCTGGCAACTCAGTAAATAAAAGACTTTTTTTTTATTGTAACTTATGATCCTTATATTATTTAAAGACTGTGCAGTCTATTTAGTGGCCTACCGTCAGTCGAGAAGGCGTCCTGTGATCAACTTGGTGGAGTGCTGAGCGCGACAACTTTACTACCGGAAAACTTGCTCCAAAGTATAGACTAGAGCATCTTTCCTGAAAGACAATTTTCTCTAATTTCTGTTTGTATGTGGGTTTCATCTGGATATTTTAATTTTTCGGTAAGATACAAGCATGTGAAGTATAAAAATTTAAAAACGATTTTATCTCACTTAAAAATTGAAATATCGAGAAAACACCAATACTCAATCACAGAGATTATTATAAACTTTAAGTTTGATAATCGATAAATTCACTCTAATATTAAAACTAACAGTATAAAATCAGTTTTACTTTGGATCTCTTGAACTGCTCTGTAGAATTTTATTTGTATAAAATAATCTTATGAATAATAAAATACCTTTGCATTATATTAATTGTATTGTATTGTATTAATTTTACAACTACAGAAAAGCACAAATATTTGTTAAAAATTGAAAAATTAAATGAAATTTATTTTATTTTGTTTTAGATAACTTGGCGTCTTTAAATACAACTGCATCTACATCAGAATATATGACTGAAGAAAGGTAAGCTTCTTAAAATGTCGGTTCAGCTCTAACCAGCAGTTAAATTTGTCACTAACCGTGAGTTTATAGTTTTTACTAACGTAATTATCGTAAGAACCAGGCTTGATGAAAGATAATATGAAAAATAACAAAAGTGGACTGGAAAATTTGGATGATGGTATGACGAGATTGTTTTAGTAACGAAACCCCCAATAAATAGTAATGTAAACGACAAAATAGTACATAAATACATTTACCGTGTTCAAATTGAAGCTTAAAAATGAATATCAATATTAGTTCTTTGACAAGAGTTACTGAAAAGAGTGGATAAGGTATCATAGGTAAAAGCCATTTTACAAATGGCAATGAACACATTTGAACTATAATAGTTTACAACTATTTTAATGATTCAAGTACAGTTAAATGGTAATATTATAGTAAGTTATAATTCTAAACGGTCGATTTTCTGATGCTATATGTTAATAAGTAATGACAATTAAAATTTCAATAAATACAGTTAGAAAAAAGAATGGTAAGATAACGGGGACGGGTACAGCCACTGATGTAGGTGAGATGTTAGAAAGGTAGGATACAGACGGAAATTTAATGTATATCTGAAACCAACGATAAACCATTACTTATAAAAAAATGATTCTAAGCGGAGTTCAGTTGATAGTGATGCTTTGTCAACATTATATATATATATATATATCATTTTATAGTAAAATAATTAAATAAATTTTATGTATTTTCTTTGATAAAATTTGTTTAATGTTGTACTGATTTTTCCAATTTTACTACATTTTTCCCGATTTTCCCATGTTTTTTCGCTGTTTTTCACATTTTTTGGGAAAACTCTTGGAAAAATCAAAAAATGGCCAGAAAAGGTGCTACACATAGAAATCCGAGGAAGTCTTCTGGTAGAAAAGTAGCGCATAAATAAAAAAAAAAACATCTCTGTAAAATTATAAGCTTCTTCGCTCCACTCAGAATCTAAAATATTGATTAACGCCTGAAAAATCATCAAGACAAATCGAACGTGATAACAAATATAAATGAAAATAATAATAATCGATAGAATGGGGACGACGCCAATAAACAGTGGTGTCAGTCGTTTTTATAATTGGGGTTATACCAACAATTTTGTTTACAAAATAATGTTATGTAATATTTATTTAAATTTGTTTTTTATTTATGCAATATTATAAATTATACAATTAATTTAAACGCAGTGCCTATTTTCAATTTGAAACCTCGGTTTATAGATAAATAAAATATTTTTACTTTATAACATAAAATATGTTACCATCAATTGCTAAGTACAAAATTAATAATATTATCAATAAAATAGAAATCTATGCACTATCATCCATAGACCTTCATACTATTTGCATCTATGACTTAAAAATATTTAAGTCAAATCCTTAGATAATATATATGTTACGGTAAAAGACGTAAATTGGTAAACGATATCATTTCCCGGCCAATAATGTAATTTACAAAATTATTAAAATTAAAAATATTAAAATAGGTTAACGTTGTGAAAAAATGTGTTTTTAACTCAAATGTACATATTTCATTAGTAAATTACGTTATTTACCAAGTTTGTTGATTATGGATTTAAAATATCTTTTTTATTTAAATTTTTTTTTTTTTTTTGAGCATTTAATCTGTAGATTGGTGCACAATAAATTATCTCTACAAGAGTATTTTGCGTATGCCTTGTCCTTGAGTTGTTTGTATGAACCAACACTTCCATCTTTAATTATTTAACTTGTATTATTCGTTCTTGGCCTTCCTCTCCATCAATTCTTTTCTATCATACCTTTCTGGATAATGCTCTGGAATTCCTCATTTTACCTTAAAGTATGACCTATCATATACCATTGTTTTGACCTTAAATTGCTTAACAAGTTTATTTTCTCTTTTACTAATTCTATCATTTCCTTTGTTTGACTTCATTTCCGTCCATTTTGTTTTCTCCATTTTCCTCCAGAATCACATTTAGAAAGCCTCTAAGTTTCCAGATTTTCTTTGAATGTAGTAAATCGTATCATATAGCACTTGCCATTAATAAATAATAAACCGTAGTCACTTGATATCATTTTATTTAAAATGTAATATTTAATAAAATACAATATTTTAAGTTATTAATTAAATTTTAAATTTTTGAAAACATAAAATAAATTACGTGCGTTCGCAACAAGTGAAGGCTTCCAAACGCGAATTAATGACGAATTCGATTTGAGTTTAAACAGTATGCCAATGCTCTCAAATCTAAGGTCAGTCAATACCGAATGTGGTTATGTTGGTGTTCGGTTACCTTGATCGTATAGTTTGGACGCTGCTTAATAAATATCTATAGTCATTAAATTGTTTTTAACCATTTATCTCAGTAATTAAGTTTTGATTGAATACATTAAATTAATATTGTTATTTGAGCATTTTTATTCTTGTAATAACAAGAAATATTATAATAATATTATAGTATTATTAACTAACCTAACCTAACCTTGTAATATTATTATTTAATATTCTTCAATATTACTCATTAATAATTAACAACATTGTTATCTTATACCAGTGGTGCGCAACCTGGGGGTCGGGACCCCTAAGGGGGTCGCGAAATTTTATTAGGGGGTCGCCAATAATTTTACACCAAATGAAAAAGTTATATACTATGTATATTATTTTATAGTTTTATACAAAGTAAAATTATTTTGTACCGTTATGGCTGTGTCAATTGTAATATGTTATCGTAATATTAATGTTGCGATAACAAGTTCTTTTGAATCACGCAGTATACGGGTTATTTTTAAATTTAATTTAATCAGTAATTTTATTTAATCTCATGGTTATTATGAAATAGTCCGATAGTCATGTACGAGCCGTTGAGTTAATCCTTATAATTATGCTTATAATTTTGTATAGTTTGTATTTTGTATTATTTTAATCTAATATTTTCAATATTTTATAATATATAAACTAAAACATCGATATGGATAAATTTTTAATTAAACGACCGATGAATAGTGATGATGAAAGTGTTATAGAAACTAAAGTTCGTAACTCAGAAATGTCGTCAGATGTAAAAATCAGTCGAGAATGTTTGAACCAAAGAGTTAATAAAAAGGATCGTAAATACCAAGACAGTTACATCAAGTTTGGATTCACTTTCGATGTTGAAAAAGGTGAGCCAAAATGTGTTATTTGTTTAGAAAGATTAGCTTCAGAAAGTATGAAGCCATCAAAGCTAAAACGACATTTAGTAACTAAACATCCCCAATTCCAACATAAAGAGGAAGACTTTTTTAAAAGGTATGAAAATTCGATAAAAGTTCAAAAAAATACTATGCGTAATTTTACTTCAGTACCTACAAAAGCTCTAGCTGCGTCATTAGAGGCTTCATATTTAATTGCAAAAACCAAAAAACCACACTCTATTGGTGAATCTCTCGTTTTGCCAGCCGCTATAAAAATAGTATCAATTATGTATGGCGAATGATATGCAAATGAATTAAAAACAATTCCCTTATCAAGAGATACTGTGTCACGTCGAATTTAAAATATATCCGATAATATAAAATCACAACTCCTAAATAGATTACGAGGAAATTATTTTGCAATGCAATTAGATGAATCTACGGATATAACTAATCTTGCTCAACTNAAGCTAAGGTTTTAGAAGTGTCTTCAAATATAATGTTTAACCATTGTATGATTCATAGAGAAGCTTTAGCTTCCAAAAAACTTCAACCAGATGTTAATAAAGTACTCCTTAATGCTATAAGTGTAATAAATTTTATAAAATCAAAGTCATTAAATTCCAGACTTTTTACTATACTTTGCAATGAAATGGGTTCTGACCATGAAAAATTGCTTCTTCATACTGAAGTAAGGTGGTTGTCTCGTGGTAAAATGTTATCACGCCTTTTTGAACTCAGAGATGAAGCACGAATTTTTCTTCTGGAACGTAATAATAAACTTTCGGAACATTTTTTAGACGAACAATGGCTTGCAATTCTGGGTTATCTTGCAGATATATTTGAAAAACTAAATTGTCTAAATTTAAGCCTACAAGGGAAAAATACTAATATTTTATTTCTTTCTGATAAAATCAATGCTTTTAAAAAGAAAATTCTTCTGTAGAAAAATTATATCGACGATGAAAAATTTGAAATGTTTTCATGTTTATCAGAATTCCTCAGTGATAATGATGTGGATATTAATATGATAAAAGAAATTATAACTGCTCATCTAAGAAGTTTACAAACAAACTTTAATGCACGGTTTGAAGATTTCCCAGAAGAAAGTCTAGGTTGAATAAGAAATCCATTTCATTTTAATATCAATGAACTAAAATTAGGAAATTTAAAAATAAGCGAAGAACTAATTGACTTGTCATCAGATGAAAATCTACGTATCAGATTTCAAGAAAATGCATGTGATACATTTTGGATTTCCATCAAATTTGAATATCCAGAATTATCAAAACAAGCCATATCAATTTTACTTCCTTTTGCATCAACTTATTTATGCGAAACAGCATTTTCAACACTAAAGATAATTAAAAACAAATATTTATAATATAAGACTTATACCCATAATTATCGGATCCAGACATTTTACCGCAACCGTTTAGCCACAGACCATTTTGCCGCTAATCATTTAACAGTAGTTTTAAACGTAGAAGGGTCGATGAGGGGATGGGCTGGGTCAACATTCTTTTACCAAACAAATGTGCTTTTTATGTTAAGAATGGTGGTTCAATAAAAATTGGACAGTTGAACTTAGTTCTTGAGTTATAGCGCTTTGAAATCAGTAGGTATACAACATGTGTGTTATTTTAAATAAAAAAAATACCTATTGCATTTTCCATTTATTGGTTGTCATAGTCTAGTGGTGATGCATACGAGGTCTGGCTATTAAATAACGAAACTGCTTATGAAAAATGGTTTTATTTTAAAAATTATTCTACAACCAAATGTTCCCCTTCAATATACTCTCCTCCCCTCTTCACGCACCGTTTCATTCGTTTCTTCCATTGCTCGAGGCAGTGCTGGAAGTCTGTTTTCGTAAGACCATTCAGGAGTTCCACCGATTTTTGTTTCACCTCTTCCATCGACTCAAACCGGATTCCTTTTAAGGCAGACTTTATCTTCGGAAACAAGTAAAAGTCGCAGGGTGCCAAGTCGGGTGAGTAAGACGCGTGTTCGAGTACTGGAGTGCCTTAAGCGGCCAAATAACGCTTCACAGACAGCGCGTTATGGGCAGGTGTGTTATCCTGGTGCAAGATCCACGACTTGTTTTTCCACAATATCGACCGTTTCTTACGAACTCATTCGCGCAATGTTGCCAAAACTGTCAAATAGTAATGTTGGTTCACAGTTTGACCCTCTGGAACCCATTCAGTCATCACGATGCCGTTGATATCGAAGAAAACGATCAGCATGGTTTTGAATTTGGATTACGACTGAATTGGATTCCGGTGCACTCTCGACCTTCAGAAAATAATTTATGTCACTCAAACACGCGCCCGATCCTCACTATAGGCCTCTTTTAACAACTTATAGCACTCAGTTGGAATTTTTTTTAGTTTAACGAGGAAATTGTACGTTTATCCGTTGCTCATGTTTTTCGTCACACATCGTTTTCGGTAAGAGAAAAAAACATGTTCGTTTCTAAACGCTATAGAAAAAATACATTTGTTCTTATTGCTTCTCTGTAAAATTCTTCGGTTTGATTTCACTGATATTTTTGTAAAATATATTTTTCGAGTTTTTCGGTTTTGTAATAAACCCAAAAGAAGAGTAACTAGACAGATTTGGAGATTTTAGAAAATTTGACTGCGTTTTTTCCAGTTTCAGAGGGATGCAACATTTCATGGTTTTTGCCATTAAATATCAATTGAAAAACTGAAAATGTGCCCTCGAGTGGCAGCGAGTTCCGCTTCTTTTGGATTCATTACGAAATCGCCAAACGTGAAAAACAAATTTTAGAATAATATCGTCAAANGTTTACAAATCGTTTTGCTCTTCAACGCTCGGTTTCCGAGTAATATTATCAGTCTCGATACTTTTTGATTAGCCCTCGTATTTTAAAAGATAAAACAAACTCAATATTCTATTGATGAACAATAAGTGAAAATCATTTAATATGTATCTTAATATGGTCTTACAAAATAATTCACAGTATATTTAATTGCCTATTAAATTATTCTAGAGTAAATTTAAAAACAGAAAATTAATGTTTTCTGTGGTTATGCCTAGAAAAATACAATTTGCTATTCGTGTAATTATATTAAATAGATAATGTATCACCAATATTATAACCCTTTAACATATTAAAATATAAAAAAAACTATAAATGTATACCAAAAAAAATTGTTTTTGTACCCTGAAATATTGTAAATTTGAACGTATTTGATTACTGCACCGGTGCTTTCAATTATTGACAAAATACGACATATTTTCGGGTTAGGTTGGAAAAATCTCATTTTAGAGGCGTTATTACTTATGACGGTAACAATGTAAAACATATGATTACTTTTTCCACCGCACTAAAGTGTCATTCACAAAATTAATTTTTCCTAAAATTGATATATCCGTAATTATTACAGTTTATTCATTTTCTAAAATTAATGGTTGATTTTGGACCATTCTGTGATTATTCAGTGTTTCATTTCGTTCGAGAAAAATTGGACGAATATCTATTAAATGATTGTACAATTCATCTAAAAAAAAAATGTATAATATTAGTTTTTTTTCGATAGAATTCTAACCATGCTATATATTATATAGTATGTAATATAAATACCGTTATAGTGATTATGCGATTTTCCTAATCCTCCTATTTCTACGGGCATTACTTTTCTCGGCACGTAGCTAAAGATTTCCTCCGAACCGGGTGAGTACAATTTTATCTACGAACAAATGTAACGTAAATAATTAAATTGGTAATTAATAATTATGGACAAACTTAAACTATATTTTGTCAAATTATATAGGCAAATATCTAAGTGCATTTCATGTACATTCTAGTCATATTTTCTGGTATATTATCTCTTTAATCATNATTCTAACCATGCTATATATTATATAGTATGTAATATAAATACCGTTATAGTGATTATGCGATTTTCCTAATCCTCCTATTTCTACGGGCATTACTTTTCTCGGCACGTAGCTAAAGATTTCCTCCGAACCGGGTGAGTACAATTTTATCTACGAACAAATGTAACGTAAATAATTAAATTGGTAATTAATAATTATGGACAAACTTAAACTATATTTTGTCAAATTATATAGGCAAATATCTAAGTGCATTTCATGTACATTCTAGTCATATTTTCTGGTATATTATCTCTTTAATCATTCATGAAATAATTTATGATAACATTTTTAGACAATACATCAAAGTCACGGCGATGTGTTTTTCAATACCTACGCCTATGCGTTATGGTTGAAATTTGGTGGACGGGTGTATATCGTTAAAAATTGATATTTAGTATTAATTAATAATCAATATCAATAAACGGATTCATATTAAGTTGATTATATAGTAAATAGGTAACTATTTGGATCCAGTATTATTATGTATATATAAATACATACAGATCGATAGACCATAGAACTCAAAGATTTTAGCACCAACATTTTGTTTTAATTAGTACTCCATTTATTTATAGAATTTGTAATATAAGTTGCCATCTTAAAATCAAAAGTAGATATTCGTTTCACGCCCAAAAATTAGGTTGACAAAAAATAATGTTAATGTTAAATTTTGAAGTAGTTTATTTTTTAAATTTTGAAAAAAAGTAAATAATTTTCGATATATCGAGTATACCCACTTACATTGATCACTTTACACTATGGATACCAAACGAGAGATTTCATTATAGCAAATACTATAATCAATAATACGAAACACTGGTTTATAAAAATTAACACACATGCTCTCCATGACTGTGAATGATTGGCATATTTTACTCCTTTATTTAACATATTATTATATTATCACCATAAAGTATAAAATTAATATTTGGTAGGTTGCGATTTAAACGTGATCAGATTTTGGTTCGAAATATTTCACTCTTTTCCCACGATTTCACCCTGGTAATAATATTACAAAACCAACATTAAGATATAAACGGCTTGGCTTTTATAATAATATAATTTGAAATAGGATCAATATTTTTCTTCAGATTTAGAGGCAAATTATAGGAAAATTGTTCACAATCGAGGAGGACACCGATAAGAAATTGTTCCCATAGTGTCCTATATTGTAATTTATATTATTAACTTATAGAGTCAATTTATAATTGTAGAACAGTGTTAAATATAAATTATACATGTCGCATTTAGTTCCGTTCGGAAAAAAAACCATCAAACTAGAATAGTCCGATACATCTAAATTAATTTCGGGTACCGTTTATTAGGTACACGAAAACTAATTTGAATTTGGGTTATTAAAATACATTTTACTTATGTCATTAAATTAAATAATGTATTATAATTATTTGTACAGGTTCTTAAAAAAATAAAATATGATTTCTATATAATTTCTTTATAGTTTCTGAGATCAGTTTTAACATTTCATACATGTATTTTACAAATGTTTTAATTACAAAGAATATAAAAACGTGCATACAAACTCATTATTAAATTATTATATAATATGTATAATAAAAATGACCTTACCTTCTCATGTAATTCTTTACTCGCGAATCGCATGATAATTTTCATTAGCATTTGGGTAGTAGATCCGGTGTTCAAAACGTGTATTGATTTTAGACGAATCGGTAAAGCAGTCTAAAAACATCAAGAAACAATATGTATATTAGGTACGTTAGTATAAGTTAGGTTGTATACTACATGTACTAACAAATAGTGTGATATCTAACAGTCCCCTCATAATAAAATAACCCGTCAACATTAATAATTGTAAAATGTACAAGTGCATGCATAGTAATTTATCTAGTTTCAAGTATATTAAATTTGTTTAAAAAAAAAAAGTTAATGCATTCTACAAATACTGATATACTTGTAGAAGGTATAAAACTTGATGATGTAGGTGATGTAAACAAAAAAAATTTGCATGAGCGGCCCGAGGAAAATTGTTGTACCGGTAGAAATAATGTTGATATTGGAACATAATAAAGAAAAATATATTATGTTTCCATTTAATATATGTTGATTCAATTTTAAAAAAAGGGGGGGGGAAAGATTATACCATAACTCATTTTTTAACTAGTTTTTGTATCTCTTACAAATAAAAATCCTCAGCTCTGTATACAACCGACAGATATTCGATTTTAGGTAGGTACGTACCTCGAGAAATAATAGCATTTGACGGCACAAAAGAACAGGTAACTTTATAATGTGACGCCAATTTAACCCCTTTGAATCAACGACGGCAATGATTGAGTCACAAGTCCCATATCTTAATAGCGTATGGTCCATCCACATAGCAAGATATTTAAAAATAGAAGAGTATTCGAACAAATTGGCGTCGTAGTCTTTCAGTTGTACGAATAGAAACCGTTCACTTTTGTCAGTGTTGACGGAAGGCATTTGACCTATGCTCCTGCAATAAAAACCAAAATGGTTAAAGATAAAAACGTTATATTGAATAAACTTTTAAATTTGTAATTTACATGATCACATTTTCTGGGGTGGTAAATCAATGGTATATTAGAGTATCGTAATTTTTACTTGATTTCAAAACGAAATTCTCACAATGAAATAACTTTAAGTCAAATTAAACAATATCTGTTTCCTGATTTCGCCAACACAAATAAATTACCAAATTTATTTTACAGAGTATATTTTTATAATTAATATGGTATAATATTATGCCTTTTTGTTTTATGTCTATCCACACTATGTAATATACTTACACACATTTATAATTAGTTTCTATCTCTTGAGCCAATGGGTCTAAAACTTGAAATACTTCTGGAATATCGGAATAAAAACCGTAAAATTTCTGAATTGTCTTTTTAGCAAATTCTAAATCAAAATAGCAGCTGTGTAGAAACGCTAAATATTTTTTGTCTGAAACAAAAACAACAAATAATTTAGTTGAACCCCCACCGAACATTTTGGATCTAATGAGATTTCACCCATTAAATTTAATTGTATAAATTACAATGTATATAAAATGCGTTCAAAAATATAAAAACAATTTTAATTACTTTGACAACGTATTACAAATTTTTCTACATTTTTAATGAAAAAGAAATAAATACAATTCATTATGCATTTATTTTGATTTTAAAAACCGCAAGAATATGTTGTTAGGTAAATATACATTAATTTAACTTACCGACATTGAATATCATTAACATTAAATTAACTGCGAAATATGAAGACGATTACATGTGAGCGCTCAAATTCGTTAAGGACAGTCAAGTTAAACAAATAAGTAGCGATAATTATGTTATAAATCTACAGTAAAAATAATGACCTTTTACATTCTGAGTGGAGCGAAGAATGTATTGGTGCTACAATGATGTTTACATTTTTAGATACCGAGAGTAGCAGTGGAGCTATTGGATTTACTAATTTATATTTACAAATATTTTTTACATTTTAATTGAAAAAAAAAAAAATAATTTATGTATTTATTTTGATTTTAAAAACCTCAAATATATATTGTTAGGTAAATATAAATTTATTTAATTTATAGACATTGAATAAGATCATTAACATTATATTTGTGTGTACTACGTGTATTACGGAAGCAAATTTTTTTAACAATAATATATTGTATACAGATATACAAATTGAATAACTTCAAGTNCATGGAAGCTCCACTGTTGTAGGTGATAAGTCGGGAAGGGACTGAAGATACATTTTATGTATATCGATGATTGCGGGAGAGAAAAAAAAGTTCAAGTTAAACAGATTAAATACAACTAAACACAACTTTTTCTTGTTGACCACTAATTATATCTTTTAATTAACTTAATGTTAAATTTTCAATCATTTCTTTTCGGTCTAACAATTTTGTCCACTGCAGAATATACTAGGTACTTGTACTTACCTATCAAACAAAATATCTAAACCGTTAAACCTTTGACTTATAACTAATTAATTTCTCTGCCTAACTGTACATATCGCTATTATAATTCCTACAGAGATCATTTTTTTTTTTGAGTTTTTCCTTTACATTGATAGGATCGAACTCACCGGTTATGGGTGGTAAATTTCGTAGGGCAAATTTTTTTTCAACTTTTCATTTGAGGTATTCATTTGGGTATTTGAGTTACTTTTTTTGTAGATATTCACTAAACAGAACCGTCGGAGAATACATAATATCTACGAATTATTATCTTACCTAATAGAGTACTTACCTAATAAAAATTACATAAAACATGCATAATTAAAATGTATATAAATAGTCTAAAAGATTCAAAAGTTTTTAAAATTTTTACTAGGTCTAAATAAAAGACAATTATTATTTGTCTGTTCAAATATCAAGTGTCTACAAACATTTTAAACTGAATCACAACAAAAAAACCAAAATTGAAAATAATAAATTTCGTAAATTTTCCGATTTTTTCTTAGTTTTTTTTTCAAATTAATATGAAAACATTTGGTAAATAAAAAACCTCTTTAACGACCTGAATAAATAACCAACTAGATATAATTTCCTTTCACAAAAATTGCTACACGTGATACATTGGAAAAAGAGATCTGGTAGGATTTGTGTACACAGTATAAAAAAAATCAATATAATAATACACCTCATTGTAAAACCAATAGATTTTTCCCTCCGCTCGTAATGTAAAAAACAAAATTTAAAATATCGAAACTGTCATTTCCATAGACAATCCAATTTTTCCCACATCTATTCCCATTTTTGTACAATTATAAAAGAAAATTAGACATTATTCAAAAAATAACCAAGCCCACAATAAAAAACATTCATTTTCTTTCATAAAAAACTTAAATCGTCAAAATTTTAAAAATTAAAATCGGTAATGCCACGGTGTCACTGTAAATATTTATCAGTTTTTCGTTTGATTTTTTACTGATTTTTCTCAACTACCGTGCTCCTTGGAAAATCAAACTTTTCAATAGATCAACTAGATAAAAATGTAAAAAAAAAGGTCTCTTAGTATTTTACTATTGGATTAAGTTTTTTAATAGAAAATTGGTTTGCAGATATAAAAAAAATACACACACTTTATAGTAGAACCAATATTATATTCTTCGCTCAGCTCAGAATCTAAAACAAATATTAATTTAATATTTGTGTTTTATTTTTATTTTGTTTTTTGATGCAATTTTAGTTCGTTTAAAAAAAAACAATAAGGAAAATTAATATTTTAATATTTTATTAAAAAAAAAAACTCCCCATAATGAAATGATTCGTATTAGAGAACACCTAAAATACAGTGACAAATAATACTGCAAAATAAATGTTTCACTTGTTTGGACGAATATTTATACAAATCAACGCAGATTTTATTTAAACTCCAACATGTCTTATCTTTAAAATTCCAAACGCATAGCATTCGTCATTGTTCCAATATTTAAATCCTATATTTTCGAGTGTCGGTTTTTAATTAATGGTACGTACGTGGACTTCAATAATATGTGTAATGGTACAGTTTAATATTTTAAATGTCTACGAAATATTAATGTTTATTGCGAGTTTAACTTCTACAATATAGATTGCAAGGAGTGAACGTTAATATCGTTATTACGATTTAATATTAATGTATTTAAACCGTTAAACCTCTGACGTTTGTAATTAATTTCTCTGCTTACCGGTACATATCGACATTATAGTTCCGACGAAGATTATTTTTTTTTCTGCGTTATAATTGATAGTGTCGAACAATTAACCTATATAATGTTTGTAACGACTCACCAGTTATGGGCGGTAAATTGTCGTTGGCCAAACTTTTTTTCAACGTTTCAATAGCGTCCCGCGTGAGCTCGGGATATTTGAGTTGTTCTCCTTGTAGATATTCACTAAACGGGACCGTCGGGGAATACATAATGCCGTCGAATTATCACCCTATTTTCGGCTGGTTTTTATTATTATTATCACTAGAAAGTAGAAACCGTCGTCAGAACGCACGCCAATAATATTATACGAAAATGTTATTACTATATGTTATAAATAATAATGATAGACCGGGTGGACATGACGTGATGGCCGAACTACTGAGCGGTTTTCACGCGAACATACCGCTGCAAGTGTCACGGCGCAATTAAAACGATGGTAAATATCGCATGGCAAACGGCATCGGTATCCTTCTGAAACGAGTCGTAAAAGTTGCCACGCAAGATACCTATTATTTATGCTAGACTACGAGTTTACATCGGCGGTCCAGAGCCGAATATACCTCGGAGAAGGGCAAGGTCAACACACGATTGCCGCGATTATATTATTATGGCGTAGAATCAACGACGGTTCTCGAATACACCTACCTATACAATATGTATTGTGCCTGTAATATGCTAAATGTTCACAATACATATAAATAGCTGTACAATATAATATGTATAATAGTAATTAACAATGGCATTTTTGATTTTATAATTGTATAAATATAATAATTCTGAAACATTTTATAAAAAAAATTAAAATACGTTGATGTTATTACAGGATGATATTACATTACAAATAGATAGTTTTTCCTTATGATAAGATTATCGCCCTGCGAAGATCGAAATTCAAATCATTATTTACATAAATTGATTCAGATGGACACACTTCAAATGATAGGTTGCCCACTGTTGTAGATGAGAAGATGGGAAGGTACGACATTAAGGGGAATTTAATATATACCTGTATGCAACGATTAATCATTACTAACGAAAAATGATACTGAGCGAAATTACACATGTTTAAAAGACCGTAATATTTACGATTTTTGTCAAAATTGGATACAAATTAAAAAGAAAAAAGAGTTGATACATAAGTGCAAAACAAAATAAATTGAAAAATTAAAATCAAAATATAATATTGAAATTCCTTAATAAAAAAAAATACTACATTAGGCTGGTTTTTTTTATTTGACCACAAATTACGACGGTTAATAAACCTCCTATCAAATTTTCAAGAATTTCTGTTTAGTCTAACAATTTATTTACAAAGTATACACAACAAATAAAAATGACATGAAAAATTCGCAAAGTTAAAATGTCTATAAACACCTCAAAAATAATTTTATCACTTCTAGAAAAAGTAAATTTACATTTTCAGTCAAAATTTCAAGTATTTACAAATATTCTATTCTGAATTACAACAAAAAGACAAAATTGAAAATAATAAAAACATTATTTTCGTAAAATGTTTAGATATTTCTTCCTTTTTTTTTTTTTTGGTTATGTCATACTATGTTATACTATGGCAAAATAATTAAATAAACATTGTATTTTTTCTTTAATAATATTTGTTTAATATTAATCCGATTTTCTCGTTTTTTCCTGGGATTTTCCCAGTTTTTCTACCATTTTTTTTTTGTTTTTCCCATTTGTTGAGAAAACTCCTGAGAAAATCAAAAAATGACCTCTTAAAAGTACCTTCCTAATCAGATTTACTTTCAGAAAAAGTGCTACACTTAAAAATCGATGCAAGAATTTTTTCTGGTAGAAAAAATGTCCACAGAAAAAAAATAAATAATAAACCTCTTTGTAAAACCATAAGCTCTGCTCAGAATTTAAAATTAATTTTCTACGCATTCCAGTCAAATCAAATCCTTTGCTAGATATGGCTCCCAGACTATTTATCCGTATATTCTAACTGAGAATGAACTGCAACAAAATATAAAGTGCGTAAACACTCAAGATCGGCCCAATGCAGTAGCAAAATAGGTAGCCGCCTAGGGTGGCACTAGTTTAGGAGCGGTAATTTTCAAATAAATCAAATTGATTTGATTATTATATTATCTTATTATAATTTATATTATCGGGTGGGAACCCGTTTAGAGAGTATGTTTAATCCACTCATACAGGGAAGGAAAGAATCAAAGTGAAAATCGAATTAAAGTTAATACTTAAAAGTAGACAAATAAAATAAATAAGAATAATAAGATAATAAAAATAAAAGATATTAAGTGTATTCTATTTTATTTATTCTATAAAATTGTAAAATTTTGGATTTTAAAATGTACAATTTAATTTTAGATATTTTAGTACAAGCCACGCAAAATTTGTTGAAGGGCTGCGTAGTGGGGGCCGCTACTCTATACATTTGGAGTTTTTTTTAAATTTAATTAAATTTTAAGGAAAATCGTAAATTTCTCTTCACTAGTATTGAGAAATCGTTACATATATAAGGCACTCAATAATTATTCATCACTCAATTATTCAATTAACTATACGCTAAACATTAATATTTAATGTTTTGTTGGGCAGTTGTCTGCGATGAAATGATTAACTCATTCGGTATGGGTATTCCTCACTCGATAAAAAAAAAAACCTATATGGGTAATGGTGAATTGTGTTCGTTCCTTAATTAATTAACATAAATCAACCATATTAACCGTAAATTAATAATAACGTACCAAAAAAAAAAAATAATAATTTGGTGTAAAATAAAAGCAACATAATAATGTATTGATGATATTATTTGAGAGAAAACCGTAAAACCGTTAATTATTATCGAAACTCCCAAAATATTAACCACATATGCAAAAATAATGTTAATAAATAACGTAAATATATATTTGGGTATAATTTATATGTATTTGTATAGAATAAATCATCGCGCATGATGTACCTATGTATATACCTACATGACAGTCATGTCGTGTTTAAAATTTAACTACTCGTAATTTTATTACCAATTTAATGTTTATATTTTTTTATTACTAAAAACAATTTTTGAATTGTTTGCTATTTTATTTTATTTAAACATATGCAACGATTTTGGCCAAGCTGCTTTCAATATCGCGCGCAATCGTATACTTTTGAAGAGTCAAAATCATGTTCTTTGTTATTCCGGCACCCCGTGCAATCGTGTTCCCAAAAAGGTAAAAAGAAGATAAAACGCGCACAATCGTACTGCACCCATTTTATCGAATTAAAAACAAATTTACTTCTACAAAACTATTGAAATATAATATATACACGCATGTGGTATGTGATCGACAAATTATAATTTATGTTTAACTTTTGAATTTACTAATAATATTGATATATTTATTTAATAATCTATTTATTCCCCTTCCCCATGAAAAATCCAGAACATTGACCTGGGTGCATCACTGTTGTAAATAGGAAGTTTGGAAGGTAGTATACATACAATTATTCAATTTATACGCAGCGATAAATTATTACTATGAAAAACAATTCTGAGTGAAGTTTGATTATATTATATGTTTGAATTGCCGTAATTTTTACAATTTTCGTCAAAAATTGAACTTTAAACAACCCTAATAAAAAAACGACTACATTGCGGTTTTTTTTTAAACATAAAATGAACCTCGTAGGTATTAAATTTTCTAGCATTTCTATTCAGCCAAAAAATTGTATCCATAGCAAACCAATTAAATACTAGATAAAACCTCAAAAATGCCAAATGCCTATATTTAATTACTTAGCACAGGTACTTACATTAAAAATATAGATTATTTTCACCTATGATTATAGTAATACCAATACGTATCTCACTTCGCTCAAAATCAAATGCACGGATTTGTCAGGAAACTTAGGGTGTATACAACATAGAGTTTATATAGAAAGGCCGTTCCGCATCTCGCCTGTATCATGAGTTGAAGCGCAATTAGAGTATATTTTGCAAGCTAACAACTTTTTATAAATAAAATATTGTATGGCCTATATTACAATATATTATATGGATGTAATAAATGATAATACATTGGTGATTACTGGCATAATTAGTTTGATTTAAATTCAAATTTTTTTTTAAAGTTTATTTCAATTTATAAAAAATAGCTCAAGCTGCATAGTTTGTAGTAGATAAGAAAATTCCCCATGTAAAGCTACCACCATTACTCTTTAAAGGTATACTTTTTGAAAACTAATTCTGTTTTATACAAACAAAAGTCACATTAATTTTTTCTAAAAATATTAAGTTGTGTAAATAGTTAAAACCCATCTTTGTTACATATTATTTTAAAATTATCTAATATTGTTAAATGAATATTGGAGTTCAAGTAAGTTTCGTAAAATTCAGCTTAAATTAATTCAATTAATGATATTTTTACATTGTAGTTACATGTAAAAATGGCACATTGTGCCACCCTGTACATTATATTATTTTTTAAATAATTTTACTGTAAATCACGGGTTTTTAATCAATAATATGAAAAAATTCAAATTTAAAGCAATTGTCACAATTTTTTAAAAATCCTTACCAAGTTTCTCCAACCTGAGAATGGATCGACGTAGCTACGAAATTGTTCAGACTTCCAAAATCTTTACTTCAAATAAAAATTATTGATTTGCAAAAAGATATTTCTTTAAAAATATACAAGACTACGTCTACTGAAGATTTTCGAGCAAAGCATGTTTTGGATAGGTACATGAACTGAAAAAAACTGGCCGAAAATTAGCTACCGTGTTTGGCTCCAAATATATATGTGAAACTTCATTCTCCAAAATTACGTTTTTAAAAAATAAATATCGTTCAAGGTAGGCGATCTCCACCTAGAAAACACTCTGCGCATAAGTTGTTTTCCGAAAGTACCAAATTTTAAAAAATTTACTCGGGACAAAAAATTTCATTTTTTTCATTCAACTTATAAGAATAAAATTGTGTTATTATTAGTATGAATATATAATTACCTAATTAATAATTAAATAATAAATAATTTGTCTTAAAATGTATTTTAGTACAAAAATAAATACAATAATTATAAACTAATGATTAAGTTTTTCCTGGCACTCGAACATTTTATTTCAAATTATCTGGACCGCCATAAAAATTAATTTCCGACCCAGGGGTATGCTCTATGGTATACACTAGAGTGGTTTTCAAACGTCATGTTATCCAAACTTGCACTATTGTAAGTACATATGATATCAAGATTCAATTAAATTGCTTTATTATAATCGAACCGGTGTATGGTTTTTATTAGAAATGTGTGAGAAATAAATAAATAAATACAATGATACAGTATGTTAATAATAATTTATAAAATATAGAATATATTATTACCTAATAAATAATTAAATATTAAATAATTTTTATTTGAAATGTGTGTGAAATAATTAAATAAATAAAAAAATACAATGATACAATATATTATTAATAATTTATATACTATAATAAATTTAAAAAGTATAAAAATAAGTACCGGCTACACCTCATTTATAATTGTTTGGAAATTTCGTTGAGGGGTGAGAATTAAATAATGTTAACAATAATATCTATTGTTCAATTTTTTTTAGTCGTTCATTTTTTATTTATTTTTTTTTATCAAGGATGTTTTAATTAATTAATCCTACGTATTTTAGATTCCGAGCGTAGCGATGGAGCTATTGGTTTTACTGAGATATTTATTTTTTTTTTCTTCTTCTAGTTTGTGGACACGTTTTTTCCTAGTAAACTTGCTCCGATTATTATGTGTTGTAACTTTTCTGAAAGCTTAAGTTTTCTAAATTTTATTTTAAGTCATTTTTCAAATAAAATCATTTAAGCGAAAAAAAAGGAAGGAAAACGTATAACTTCATGATTTCATTATTTTTATATTATTAACACGGACGACGTTTTCTTCCAGAAAAATGATTAAATCGAAAAATTACGAAATACTTTTTTTGTTGCTTTTTTTGATTTACTTTCTTACAATATTATTTATTTTGAGATTTTAAGGAATTTTAATTTTTGGAAGTTTTTTGGTTTTTATTCAGTTATAAATACACGTAGAGACTTAGAACTTGATGATATTGGTGATGGATTTATCTAGGTCATCGGACGACATTTTTTTTTTTTTTTAATAAACGTTTAGAATTCTAATTTAATGGAAAATCGCAAAAAAAAATTACGACACTTCAAATTATGCATTACCGAACTGCGCTCGAAATTGTCTTTCGTCAATCAATGGTTTATTTTTGCTTACAGATATAAATGAAATAACCTTATGTATCCTACCTCCCTAACTACTCACCTACAACAGTGACCGCTACCGTCGGCTCGCATACGCACTAAAAGCTACTCGTCCATAATATCAGTATTGTATGAAATCTGTAGGCTGTGGCTCTGTGATCTAAAATAATATTATATGACTGTATTCCTATTTCCTAGAATAGTATTTACCTATCATAACTAAAATAAATAAATGTATAGCAGACACGGAAAAGTCAAGGGTACCATGTCCACTCTTCGCACCCCCTCAAATGGGGGTGCACCCGTGCATTTTGAAGATTCAAAGCATTATTAGTGTAACGACATAAAACATATATTATTATTTTTTCCACCGTACAGTATCATTTACAAAATTTATTTTTTCGAAGAGTAATATATCTATTTGTAATTATTATTTATTTTTATAATAATTAATTCTGGTTCATTCTATGTTTATTCAGTATTTCATTTCGTTCGAGAAAAATTGGACGAATATCTATTAAATGATTGTACAATTCATCTAAAAAAAAAATGTATAATATTAGTTTTTTTTCGATAGAATTCTAACCATGCTATATATTATATAGTATGTAATATAAATACCGTTATAGTGATTATGCGATTTTCCTAATCCTCCTATTTCTACGGGCATTACTTTTCTCGGCACGTAGCTAAAGATTTCCTCCGAACCGGGTGAGTACAATTTTATCTACGAACAAATGTAACGTAAATAATTAAATTGGTAATTAATAATTATGGACAAACTTAAACTATATTTTGTCAAATTATATAGGCAAATATCTAAGTGCATTTCATGTACATTCTAGTCATATTTTCTGGTATATTATCTCTTTAATCATTCATGAAATAATTTATGATAACATTTTTAGACAATACATCAAAGTTACGGCAAAGTGTTTTTCAATACCTACGCCTATGCGTTATGGTTGAAATTTGGTGGGCAAGTGTAAGTGGTCAAAAATGTATATTTAATATTTATTGGTAATAATCAATATCAATAAATGAATTCATATTAAGTCAACAGAAGGGATTCTCCTTATAATTGATAATACCATTCTCCCTGTAGAAAAGGGTCGGAATACTCCCACGGTAGCTCTACCTGTTCGATGTGAAACAGTATGAGGTATTCTAAACAAAACGTTGGAGGTTTGTCCATAAAAAATGATACCATAATACATTGGTAGATAATATATCTTTAATAGGATAAAATTTAGACAAAGTTTACAATAGGCTTGAGAAATGAACAGTAGCACTTAAAGGAAAAGAACTAAGTGTAAGAAGAGATAAAACAGAGTATAAGAGTTTGGAGAAACAGAAAAAGACATTTAATAACAAAACTTTGTACAAAACAATGGTAGTAATGACGAGGTAGTATATAGGTATATGATGTGATAGAAATTGAAAGTTATAGTTATACTTAATTATAATTATTATTCCGTCAACAATAGACTGTAACATAATATGTATAAATTCATTACAATATTATAAATCTTGATGAACAATATTTTCACTTAACGAAGTTAATCACTCATTATTATGCTTAGGTACCTAATTGATAGTATTCATGATATTATTCAAGTTAAATATGCAAGTATTATGAGTAAATAATAATGATATATTTCTTAGTTGAAAACTGAGTAACTGGTGTGTAGGTATTTGCAATATTAAAATTAAATAATATTGTAATTAGCCCTGCAATGAGTATTTTTAAAAACGTATAAGAATATCGTTTTCATAAATATTAAAAACAAAAAGAGGGTAATTTAATAACTTATAAGTACTATACACAAGTTATCTACTGGATTTATAACCGTGAGTGTTATACCAACTCATAATATTTTAGTAGACAAAATGAAAGAAAATAGGCTCATGCGAATTGAGTATGTCATGAAGATGGACGAATCAAAAGCAGTATGAATTTTAATGAAAAAACCGTAAGAGGAAACAGGAGAAAAGAAGACTGAAAACGAAATCGCTGAATGTTGTTGAGAATAGTACATGGACAACTAATGTATACGAAGTGGAAAATGGGGTCAAGTGGAAGTTTAGGACGAGAGTGGTAGACTCTAAATAGTTGGGATAAAAGCGAAGGAGACGAAGAGAAGACACTTATCATTATTTTAATAATAACAATAATTCGAATTATAACAATGGAATAATTGATTATTAAAAAATACATTTTGGTCAAGAAGATTAGCCCAGTTTTACTCCCTGGTTTATTCACTACAATTTACTCTCAGGATATACTATAGATGCCAAGTTAGAGATCGATTTATAGCAAATACTATGATCAACAATACGAAACACTAATACAAACAATTTTTTCTTATTAATGCAACAATCAATGCAAATTCTATAAATTACATTTTGGGACACTATGGGAACAATTTCTTATCGGTGTCCTCCTTGATTGTGAATAATTTTCCTCTAATTTGTCCCTAAATTTGATAAAATGTATTGTTCTTATTTCAAAGTATATTATTATAAAAGTCACGCCGTTTATATTTTAATGTTTTTAATGTTATAATATTACTAAGGTCAAAACAGGGTGAATGAGGTGAACCGTTTAAAATCAAAAATCTGGTCACATTTAATACGTCTTAATTTAACAAATATTAATTCATATTACATGCCAATATAGAGTAAATATACAAATTATTCACAATCAAGGAGGACACCGATAAGAAATTGTTCCCATAGTGTCTCAAAATGTAATTTATAGAATTTGCTTAAGGCGTCGACGTCTAATTGTGAAGCAGTGTTTAATATTAATTGCGTATGTCGCGTTTAGTTTCCTTTAGGAAAAAAATAACACTTAACTAAAATTATCAGAAAAAACACAACTAACTTCTGATACCTTAACTAAATATACGATAAGTATTTTGTCTCTAGGGTTTTTAAAAAATATTTACCTTATTTATTCGAATTATAAAATAAATAATTCTCATTTTTGCAAGTGCTTATAAAAAAATACACTTTTTTAAAATTAGGTTTACAGTATTATTTGCACGTTTAAGATAAACTTGTCAACAATCTGTTGAATAACGTATTTTAAATTTGTAATTGTTTTGCTTTTTGCTCTTCAAAAATAAATAGACTGAAAAAGTCATGAAACTCATGTAACATAGCAGTTTCTGAGATCAGTTTTAACATTTCATAAATGTATTTTACATATGTTTTAATTATAAAAAATATAAGCACGTGTATACAAACTCATTATTAAATTATTATGTAATATGTGTAAAAAAACATGGCTTTACCCTCTCTTGTAATTCTTTACTCGCAAATTGCATGATAACTTTCATTAGCATTTGCGTAGTAGATCCGGTGTTCAAAACGTGTATTGATTTTAGACGAATCGGTAAAGCAGTCTAAAAACATTAAGAAAAAATATGTATATTAAGTACGTTAGTATAATATAGGTTGTATACAACGTATACCAACAAATAGTATAATATTTTACAAACCCCTCATAAAAATATAACCCGTCAACATTAATAACTGTAAAATGTAAGAGTGCATGCACAGTTTCATTTAGTAATTAGTTTGTATGCATTATTTACACATAATATTTAAACAAACTTCGTTCTAAAACGTCATATGATATTTGAACAAAAAGAAACGAAGTAATTTATCTAGTTTCAATTATATCCAATTTGTGTCAAAAAAAAAAATGTATGCCTCGTACAAATACTGATATAAAGGATATAAAACTTGATGATGTAGGTGATGTAGACAAAAATAAAATTTATTTAAATAAACAAAAGGGGGAAACATTATCCCACAACTCATTTTTTAACTAGTTTTTGTATCTCTTACAAATAGAAATCCTCAGCTCTGTATACAACCGACAAATATTCGATTTAACGTAGGTACATACCTCAAGAAATAATAGCATTTGACGGCACAAAAGAACAGGTAACTTTATAATGTGACGCCAATTCAACCCCTTTGAATCAATGACAGCAATGATTGCGTCACAAGTCCCATATCTTAATAACGTATGGTCCATCCACATTGCAAGATATTTAAAAATAGAAGAGTATTCGAACAAATTGGCGTTGTAGTTTTTCAGTTGTACGAATAGAAACCGTTCACTTTTGTCAATGTTGACGGAAGGCATTTGACCTATGCTCCTGCAATAAAAACCAAAATGGTTAAAGATAAAAACGTTATATTGAATAAACTTTTAAATTTGTAATTTACATGATCACATTTTCTGGGGTGGTAAATCAATGGTATATTAGAGTATCGTAATTTTTACTTGATTTCAAAACGAAATTCTCACAATGAAATAACTTTAAGTCAAATTAAACAATATCTGTTTCCTGATTTCGCCAACACAAATAAATTACCAAATTTATTTTACAGAGTATATTTTTATAATTAATATGGTATAATATTATGCCTTTTTGTTTTATGTCTATCCACACTATGTAATATACTTACACACATTTATAATTAGTTTCTATCTCTTGAGCCAATGGGTCTAAAACTTGAAATACTTCTGGAATATCGGAATAAAAACCGTAAAATTTCTGAATTGTCTTTTTAGCATATTCTAAATCAAAATAGCAGCTGTGTAGAAACGCTAAATATTTTTTGTCTGAAACAAAAACAACAAATAATTTAGTTGAAACCCCACCGAACATTTTGGATCTAATGAGATTTCACCCATTAAATTTAATTGTATAAATTACAATGTATATAAAATGCGTTCAAAAATATAAAAACAATTTTAATTACTTTGACAACGTATTACAAATTTTTTACATTTTTAATGAAAAAGAAATAAATACAATTCATTATGCATTTATTTTGATTTTAAAAACCGCAAGAATATGTTGGTAGGTAAATATACATTAATTTAACTTATCGACATTGAATATCATTAACATTAAATTAACTGCGAAATATGAAGACGATTACATGTGAGCGCTCAAATTCGTTAAGGACAGTCAAGCTAAACAAATAAGTAGCGATAATTATGTTATAAATCTACAGTAAAAATAATGACCTTTTACATTCTGAGTGGAGCGAAGAATGTATTGGTGCTACAATGATGTTTACATTTTTAGATACCGGAAGTAGCAGTGGAGCTATTGGATTTACTAATTTATATTTACAAATATTTTTTACATTTTAATTGAAAAAAAAAAAAATAATTTATGTATTTATTTTGATTTTAAAAACCTCAAATATATATTGTTAGGTAAATATAAATTTATTTAATTTATAGACATTGAATAAGATCATTAACATTATATTTGTGTGTACTACGTGTATTACGGTTTATCAAAACATATAGAACTGATCTTCTCTCAGAAGCAAATTTTGTTAACAATAATATATTGTACACAGATATACAAATTGAATAACTTCAAGTATTCTACCTTCCCGACTACGCATTTATTTATACTATTTTTTAAGAATCCATGGTTTTAGTTTATATTTATAATGTTTGCAATTATGGTATACAATTGTTATATATATTATCTTTAAAACGACATAATAGTAAACAATTAACATATTAGAAGTAATAAATAAAAACGTGTATAACAAACATATTTTACACGATGGAAGCACACGATACACGTGATACATTGGAAAAAGAGATCTGGTAGGATTTGTGTTCACAGTATAAAAAAATCAATATAATAATACACCTCATTGTAAAACCAATACATTTTTCCCTCCGCTCGTAATGTAAAAAACAAAATTTAAAATATCGAAACTGTCATTTCCATAAACAATCCAATTTTTCCCACATCTATTTCCATTTTTGTACAATTATAAAAGAAAATTAGACATTATTTAAAAAATAACCAAGCCCACAATAAAAAACATTCATTTTCTTTCAGAAAATATGTTACTTTTGAAATTTGAAACCTTATATCTGATAAAAAACTTAAATCGTCAAAATTTTAAAAATTAAAATCGGTAATGCCACGGTGTCACTGTAAATATTTATCAGTTTTTCGTTTGATTTTTTACTGATTTTTCTCAACTACCGTGCTCCTTGGAAAATCAAACTTTTCAATAGATCAACTAGATAAAAATGTAAAAAAAAAGGTCTCTTAGTATTTTACTATTGGATTAAGTTTTTTAATAGAAAATTGGTTTGCAGATATAAAAAAAATACACACACTTTATAGTAGAACCAATATTATATTCTTCGCTCAGCTCAGAATCTAAAACAAATATTAATTTAATATTTGTGTTTTATTTTTGATGCAGTTTTAGTTCGTTTAAAAAAACAATAAGGAAAATTAATATTTTAATATTTAAAAAAAAAATATAAAAATAAACATCATTTTAATACTATCAATCATTATCAAAAAATAACCACGCCCACAAACAAAAAACATAAACAAAAATACACGAAGAGATTTGTAACTTGATGTTATTAATGATGGATTCATCTAGATCATCGGACGACTTTTTTTTTTAATAAACGTTTAGTTTATATTATTACCTAATAAATAATTAAATATTAAATAATTTTTATTTGAAATGTGTGTGAAATAATTAAAGAAATAATGAAATACAATGATACAATATATTATTAATAATTTATATACTATAATAAATTAAAAAATATAAAAACAAGGACCGGCTACGCCTCATTTTTATTCATTTGGAAATTTCGTTGAGGGGTGAGAACTACATAATGTTAACAATAGAAATATGTTATATGTAATAAGGTTTAAGGTCTACATGAATTTACATGAAGTACCGTAATTAAATGGATTTGAAGGTTATAAATAATTGTGTTTGGACATACAAGTTCCTGGTAAAATACGAATTTCAGTTCAATTTTTTTTAGTCTTTCGTTTTTTATTTATTTTTTTTTTTATCAGGGATGTTTTAATTAATTAATCCTACGTATTTGAGATTCCGAGCGTAGCGATGGAGCTATTGGTTTTACTAAGATGTTTATTTTTTTTTTCTTCTTCTAGTTTGTGTACACGTTTTTTTCTAGTAAATTTGCTCCGATTATTATACGTTGTAACTTTTCTGAAAGCTTAAGTTTTCTCAATTGTATTTTACGTCAATTTTTAAATAAAAGCACTTAAGTGAGAACAAATTAAGGAAAACGTACAATTTAATGATTTCATTATTTTTATAAAAACATGGACGACGTTTTCGTCCAGCAAAATGATTAAATCGAAAAATCGCAAAATACCTATTTTTTTACTTTTTTAATTTACTTTCTTACGGTATCATTGCCAAAACTTTTGCGCCACTTTTGCGCTTTTCAGGAATTTTAATTTTTGGTAGTTATTTTGTTGTAATTCGACTATAAATACACGAAGAGAATTGAAACTTGATATTTGTGATGGATTTGTCTAGATCATTGGACAGTTGATTTTTTCTAATAAACATTTAAAGTTCAAATTTAAACGAAAATCGTTAAAATTGTGTATTACCGAACTGCGCTTTAAATTGTCTTTTGTCAAGCAATGGTTTATCGTTGTTGATAAATATAAAGAAAATAACCTTATGTATCCTACCTCCCTTACTTCTCACCAACAACAGTGGCCCCAATATAAGCTTTTTTTTTTTTTTTTTTACTGTGTATACAAATTCTACCAGAAATTTTGCTTGTACCAAGTGTAACACCTTTTTTAAAAGACAATTTTATCTAGTTGGTTTTTTAAGCAGTTAATATTTCTATTTTCCTAGCAGTTTTTATAATAATTATGAAAAATGGAAAAATGTATGAAAAGACCACCTGTAAAAACGAACTCTACTTTGAACCGTTTTCCGTTAGCAATAATTAATCATTGCGTACAGATATATATTACATTTCTCCTCTACTTTCCCAACTTCCAACCTACAAGAGTTGCCCACCTATTGTGCAATGTACGTTCGTCTTTTTTTAGTTTGTGTATAGTAGTACAAAATTGTTTGATGAATGTTTGAAAACTTAACACGATTCATTATAAATTGAATTTGAGGTCAAAAATAAAAGTTAAACGTAATATAGTAGTCGTTTAATATCAAATTTTGACGATAATGAATTTATGAATTTCCGTATCGATAATACGGCATATCAAAACAAGGATAACTAGGTAACGTGACCATATACGTCCGGAAAGAACCCAAATATTTTTTGCTTTGAAAAAAAAATAATCTGTGGCATTTTATTTAACTAAAAAAGAGCACGTTATGCATCACAACTACAAAAACAAAAAAATTATGTTTGTAGGTTAGGTTAGATTAGGTTAGGTTTGGTAGGTTAGGGTAGTATACCTAAACTTATTAGGTATACTACCCACCTAACCTACATTTCCGGCTAATCATTTATTTTTACTATGGTGTCTATACTAATAGTATTTTTTTTCACGCCCCCTCCCCCCAATGGTTAGATAAGGTTACTATATAGCTGAACTTGTAAAGAATACCAAAATTTATACACAAAATAATTCTCCCAAATTTCTGTTTTTTATATTTGTCTTAGCTCTTAAATCTTGATGATTATAAAAAAAAATTGTAGTAATAAAATTAAATATTTTGTAACTAAATATATACCATAAACCCAAATAATAAAAGAACTAAACAATAAGCATAGTTTTAAAAGTTAAAAATAACAATTTTATATTCATTTATATTTACAACAAACATATCCTCAACCGTTGTATTGCTACAATACTAATACGTATCACCACGGAATACGATAGAATAAGCTTAACAATTATGCATTAATATTCAATTGAGACATAGACCATAGATGTATTTCACAAAATAGTTTTTTATTATATCTATACGTACCACGATTATCTACACGTTTAGATAACCATGATACGTACCTATACCTATCCTAGTCCATGATTATCCCATGTATTTTTTTAACTATACTAAAATTAACCGTAAAAATGATCAACACCAAAACTAAAAAAAAATAATTGAGAGAAGGAAGAAATTTCGGGAGTGGGGGTGAAAAACTTAGATTTTCATCCGCCATTGGTTATAAATGGTAAGTATATAATTATTGATATAGCACGACATAATAGTATACAATTTAGATATTAGAAGTAATAAATTAAAACTTATAGACGTCTAAAATAACATTATTAGACGCGTAAATAGGTTATATTTTATACACATATAAAAATTTAAAAAAACTGAAATATTTCGCAAGATAGGTAGACCACTGTTGTACTTAAAAGGTAGAGGTAAAATTGAATAAACGCAAATATAAATTGCTAACAAAAGACGATTCTGAGCGGAGTTAGGTTAGATTAAAACGACACCGCGAGTAGACACTGCTCAGTAGCGCTGCCTCACCCTTAGGCCAGTAGCACTGACAAGAAATGTATACCGGTGTGACGAAAATAATGCTAACGCGTTTTCCCCCGGCTCGGTGGTGGTTGAGAAAAAAAAAGTTCAAGTTAAATAGATTAAATTCAACTTTTTCTTTTTGACCACTAACACAACTTATAATGAACCTCCTGTTAAATTTTCAAGAATTTCTGTTTGATAGTATTGAACAAATTAACCAATATAATGTTTATAATGACTCACCGGTTATAGGCGGTAAATTTTCGTTTTCCAAACTTTTTTTCAACGTTTCAATAGCGTCCTGCGTGAGCTCAGGGTATTTGAGCTGTTCTCCGTGAAAATATTCACTAAACGGGACCGTCGGGGAATACATAATGTCGCCGAATAATCACCCTATTTTCAGTTTGCAATTATTATCACTCTAAATCGTCGTCAAAACATACGCCAATAATATTATACGAACATATTATTACTTTATGTGATAAATACAAATGATAGATGAGGTAAATATGATGTTATGGCCGAACTACTATGCGGTTTTCATGCGAACATACCGCTGCGAGTGCCGAGTAAATATCGTATGTCAAATGGTATCAGTATCCTTCTGCAACGACAAATAAAACTTGCTATGCAAGATACGTAATATTTATGCAGAACTACGAGTATACGGCGACAGTCCGGCATCGAGTATACCTTGGAGAAGGGCAAGGTCAACACATAATTGTCGTGATTATATTATCATTATGGCTTAAATTTAACGTCGGTTTTCGAATACACCTACCTACAAAAAATGTATTGTTCACATCAAAGTATCTATATTATGTTAAATGTTCACAATACACATAAGTAATAATGTAAGGTAGTACATAGAGTACATAGAGTACTTTTGATTCTATTCTCATAGAAATGGCGAGAAAAAATTAATTTTTCTGTATAAATATGCGGTAATTTATTATTATTATTATTATTATTATGAAGTTAAAATATTAAAAATTTCATATAAAAATCACCAAAGACAGTTATAAACTTTTTTTTTTCAAATTAAATACCATCGAACGAAAAATCTTCACCTTCAATTCAAATCAAACGTGAACAAATATAATCATTTTTACTACCTAACTGGAAAATTTATTAAAAAAAAACACATATTAGTAAAATAAATATAGCCTCATTGCTACACTCGGAATCTATAATATTAAAACATAATACTACATGTACACTACTAATGTATACTCTTGTAAATCGTATCATTTCGATCTCAATAAAAAAAAAAAAAAAACTATTCAAATAACATTTACCCAACATCGGTATTATTATAGCAACGACATGCATTTGAATTTAATATAAATATACATTTGAAATAGGGTGTTAACATTAATAAACTTTTTTATTATTATAACAAAAACTTATAAAAATAAATTTACAATCTGTGACTTTCATTCTTATATAATGTAAATAGTATTATCAAACGAAGGGCAAAAACTATATAACAAATAAATAAACAAAAGAGCTGATACTGATGATGGGTGTGCGAGGGTCTCTGCTTAAGAAAGGGTGGGGGTTCAAAACCCTTGCATCAACTTTTTTCCCTGATTTTTTCCTTATTAACGTTTAGATATTGATTTTATCGAATTAAAAACAATAGTTAACTTCTATAAAACTACTGAAACATAACACAAGTATGAAATCGGCAATTAAAATTAGGTTATCTTTTTAACTTTTCATTTTATTAATAATTTTGATGTAGTTATTGTATGATTTATTTATTACCCTCCCCCATAAAGAAATCTTGCGCACTAACCTCGGTGCATCACTTTTGTATGTGGGAAGTTTGGAAGGTAAGATACCTGAAATTATATGATAATGCTAACATATTAAGTTTTCTATTTTATATATCTACGATTATTTTTAACTGAATTACAACAAAAATAGAAAATCGAATATAACGAAACTGTATATTTGCCCGTTTTTTCAAACTATAAGGAAAACTACAAGGAATAAAATATGACTACTCAATACATCAACAAAATCCAAAATGCAAAAAAACAGTTTTCATGTGTTTTGTTTTAATTGTAATAAGATTTGTGGTAGAAAAAGTTAATAAAGTAAATAAAAAAGTTTTTACAGACACAAAAAATTAAAAATAAAGGTATTACCACGCATTTTAATAACACCAATATACGTACCTCGCTATAGCTCGTATACGCTCAAAATCTAAAAAGTTAAATATATATTGAACCCATGCGTTTGTCACAAAACGTAGGGTGTATAGGCGCCCGAAAGAGGATGAGGCAAGACGGGGAAAATTTGTGGGAGTTTACGGTTCTGGATTTCAAAATGTCAAATATAATTTTATTTTATGTACTTTTTAGTGTTTTATTTTATAATGCCCCTCTCTAATAAATTTCCTGTGGGTGTCTATGGTAGAGTGTATAGTATACACTCGAGTGATTTTCAAACGTCATGTTATACAACTTGCACTATAGATACATATTACATTAGAGTTCAATTGCATTGTTTTATTATGATCAAACCGGTTTATGTTTTTTTATTTGAAATGATAAATAAATAAATACAATAAAACAATGTGTTAATACTAATTTATAATTATAATTATACCAACATAAAAACGGATACCTACAACATCTCATTTTAATTAGCTTGTACAATTTCTTTGGGTTAAATAATATTAATAATAAACATATTTCATACGTATCAAAGTTTAAAATCCACATATATTTCACATGCTGTAATAAAACGGATTTGAAGGTTATATAATGATGTTTGTTTTGTGTTTAATAATAGATAATCGGTCAAATTCGCATTTGAAATTACGAATTGAATAGAACCTTCAATAGCGCACATCATTGCGAACATCTTAACGTCTAAGTCCCTATGTAACTACGTCACTTCATTAGGTATACCGAAGTTATTATACGGAAATATCAATCCAGTGACAAAAACCATTCGCGATGAGAGATCATGTTCTTGTATATTTCTTCTGTAAAATGAAAAAAATGAAAATTGAATCTATACTTTTTCACCCTCATGATGTCGACCCCCCACTTTGTCCGTTCGACTTTAAAATACCACCAAATAATTGCAAATCAAGTTTCGCTAATTGCAAATCTTTTTTTTATATTTTTTACAAAATTTTCAACAACAGAAACACAGAAAAATCTATTATTGTTATGTAGAATCACGTACAGAATATAATTATTTTAAGCGATATAAGGTATTTATAATTTATTGTTTATTGAAATTTCGACCACCTATCGATGTTGAACAGTTACATAACAATTGAATCGAAAAAATTTTCGAGTGTTATTGATAAAATTAGTACTCTATTATTGAAGACGATCCGATTTATCATGAATATTTGGAAAACGACTTCCACCCACCCACCCGACAAGACGACGCCGCACAACACATCGATGAACCATGACTATAATAATCCGGAATTATATGTACTAAAAAGCAGCTAAATACCTAAATATAATGCGTAATGAAAATTAAGAAATATGCAACAATAATATATGCACAAAAATATTAAAAATACGTATTAGGTAAAGACTTTAAAAATGAATGTGTACCAAATTAATCAGCGTTCAAAAAAGATTAGCCAAGTAGGTCATCCAAAAGTCTATCATAAACCATGGTACATAGTACCTATATAATTATTTAGTTTCTTTGATAGCAATTTGATATTAAAAATATAATTTTCATTTACAAACAATTTATTGATAATAATCTGAACTTTTAAATTAATAAGTTGATGTTCAACATATTAATTCTCGTGTTTATAGTAAAAAATAATGATAAAAGAGGAAATACTTTATTTATTTATAAAGAGTATATAAAATATGGAAATTATTATTATTTTTTATATAATAACCAAAAATACCTTAACCTTTCAATTATGGCATCGATATGCAAAATACAATGAAAACAGTTTGATGTCAAACGCCCAGATTTCAAACGCATTTTATAATTCTAGGCTCTAACCATAAAGAATGCAACATATTTATACGAGTAGAGAGAATGAAAATGTATTATGCGCATGCGCGAACCGATCATATTTTGACTGTTCTCAATCCACGTTCGTTCAAAAAATTGAAAAATTCGTAAAAAATATAAAAAAGATTTGCGATTAGCGAAACTCGATTTGCAATTATTTGTAATTAATTTACAATTATTTTTTGGTATTTTTAAGTCAATCGGACAAAATGGGGGGCTACATGAAGTTGGCCCCCCCAATATTGAATTAGATTTTACTCAAAACTGGATAATTTGCAATTAGCAAAACTCAATTTGCAATTATTTAGTGGTATTTTGAAGTCAAACGGACAGAGTGGGGAGGCCAACTTCATGATGATTACTTTTTCGATTATTATTTATTTTCCTAAATTTAAATTGTAATAAATAATTATTTAATTACCGCAATACTCATAATGCGATTTTCCTTTTCCTCCGATTTCTGACGGCATTATGTCGACCGGTAGGTTTTCGAAAACTTCTTCCGAATTCTCGGGGTACATTTGCAACTTAAAAATCCAATACAAGTACGTGATTATATATTAAAATTGTGTGTATGTTTCTTATACAAAGTAATATATTATTATGCATGTTTAATTTATAGACATTGCGTTCGATTAATAAATACATATTATTATTATTATACGTTGACGACAGTGATAGAATTCATAGTATTCGAACCATAGTACTGAATTGCTAAACAATTGTAAGAATGTGATTATGTATTTCCGTACGCATCGAGTGATACTTACCATTGCAATTAACGGTCCTTTTAAAAATGGTTTCGCTATATTAAACATCGTAGTTGCTACCATTCCGGCATCTAAGATGTGTACTTGTTTCAGTCGTATCGGCAGCGCTTCCTTTAAACGAAAAACAAAAAAATGTGTAGATAGTTTCTGAAAATTATTATGAATTTAAAATTATCAATAAATAAAGCAATTTTGTTTTGCCTTGTGTAAAAATTTAACATATATATATATATATATATATTTTAAAACAGCGCTTTAATTTTTAGGTACATAACGAACGTGTTAAATAATTTAATTATAGCTATAGGATAATAACTATATAATCAATACGCCAAAAGTTCCCACAGTCAAGTAAAATGTAAGTATCTTAATGATTATAGAAAAAAAATTTTAAAAAACTATTCAAATTATTAGAATGGTTTGTATAAAATTGTTTGTAGCAACAAAATAAAAAACCTTAGTTCTCATTAAGGAGTGTTATATGACACAATCTGCGTTATAATTTATTTTTGTTTTTTTTTTAATAAATTCTAAGGAATACTATAAAAAAATATAATCAGATGCAATGTTGATAAAATGAGTACTGTTGTAGTGTTTGAATTTTTAATTAATAATTTTACTAGGTACCTGCGCAGTTTTAATACGGTTAATTCAAATTTTAAACAATCCCGGAAATGAACCTATAGAAATAAAACGAGTTTTTACCGGCTTACGTACTTGTATAAACCCGAGTAATCTTTTCAACACGCGTATCGGTGTCTTGGAGATATGTCGTAAACTGAAGTCTTTGCTATTCATCGCCAATATCACTCCGTCGAACGTACCGTTTCTGATTATTAAGTATTCCATCATCATAACTAAATATTTAGAAACTTCCACAAAGTCATAATTTGTAGCATTGGGCGTCTTCAAGCTGGTGTATATGATTCGCTCTGTGTTTGAGGAACACGGTTGCGTCACTACGCTTAAGGACCTAGAAAAAATTTAAATTAAAAAACTAAAAACAATAATGAATCGTACTATTTACTCGGGCGATTATAGACGAAAAATGCGTGCAAAGAATATTGACACTAAAAAAATGTATGTATTTTTGTCTACCACGCAAAGAGAAATATAATCGAAAACGTTTTTGAATATTCGTCGTCATCATTAAAATTGATGTCCCCTAATCACGCGAGACTTTGTATTAAAATAAAACGTATTGATTCAGATTTTGTAAAATTATAAAAAATCGAATTTGCTTACACTGTTTCGAATACTTTTTTCATTTCTGCGGCCGACGGATCAAACTTTGAGAATATCTGTGGCAGTTCTTTGCGGTATCTGTAATTTGCAACGATAGTCTTATACGCATTTTCTACAATAAAATAACTACCGTGCAGAAATATGATTAGAAATTTCTCTGAAATAGTAAAACAACAAAAAAACATAAAATTATATTAAATTTAAATTAACTGTTTATTTTTTTTTTTTTTACAGTGATGTTAAACAAGTGCAGTTGAAATATTAGAAAAACATTCTCGAATCGCGTTGGAATTAAAAATCGTACCATTTATAAGAGGTAACTCTTTATTAGCTTCGACTTGTTTCTTCAACAATTCGATATCATTCAAATTCAATTCTGGATGCTTCTCCATTTCTTTCTTTAGAAATTCATCATAACTCGTTTCCGGCTCGTACATTTTGAAAGACCTTTTTAAAACATATTATAATAATAAAATATACGGTTAACCAATGACCATAAGTATCGTTTTAAGGAAAAGACATTTAGAACATTCTAGACATGTTCTAATGTTCTAAACTAACATTTAGAACCGATAGAATTTTCGGATCGTCAGCTGAATAATGAATTATTGATTTTTCTCTATTACAACACTATAAAGCGTTATACAATTTTTATCGATTTTCATATATTTTATAAATTACTCACTAATGAAATTATAAAATAGTACCTCTATGTAAATTGTTCAGTTCATGTTAAAAGGATTTCATTTTGTTTTTGCAATGTTTACGATTTATAATAAATATAGTAAATTGTGTACGAATTTCTAGTACGTAACACATAATATTACAATGTTAATCATCTTCCTATATGTACAGGGTGTTTTAATACATAATAAACTATATACTAGCTGTTCCGCCAATGACGTAAATGTATATACGTGCAGTAATAATCACTAATGAAATAATATTTTATAATATCTTAAAATGTATTTTTAAGTTCAAATTTATAACTCATTGGAAAATGTATAGCATTCATTTTGACATTATTATCAAGTTATAAATCTATTAAAAAAAGGAGACGAAACGATTCATTGTTTAACAAAATATCAATTTTATATTATCTGCAAAATTAGTCTTTATTTTCATTTTTTATTTTGCTCTGTTATTTTATATACGATTTTGAATTTATCGAAATTATAAAATATATATATAATATAATGGTCGTTAAATGATTCGAAAAATATATTTTTCAGGTACCTACAAAACTAAAATTAATATTTATTAATTTTTTTTTTTAGCTTTATAAGACATTCAGGCTTTTCGCTGTTGAGACTTATTCTTTCCATTTTCCTCTTTGATATGTTCCAGTTTATTCCTTTTGATTGCGTAAGTTCCGCCATAGTCTCCCATACACCGGCCATCAATCTTCGGTATGGTCTCTCCCGTGATCTCGTCCCTTCCAGTTCTTCGTTTATGATTCTATACTATTCATTAATCTTCCATCTGCTCTTCAAACATGCCCTATCCATTCTAATCTTGTGCTTCTAACGAACAGAACCACATTTTCTCTTTAATAAATTGTACTTAGTTGATTGTTTAGTCTTATTTCCCATTTTTGTTCCCCTTGATTATATTTTATTGGGTCATGTATTCTCTTCAATATTTTCTTTTCGAATCTTAGGAGCTTTTCTTCGTCACCTTTCGTCGTTACCCAAGTTGCATCAGCATACGATAGGACTAGTCTTATATACCTAATATAAAGTTGCTCTTTTGTTTTATTATTAATTTTTACCTAAATAAATAGGTTTACTAAACTCAAGTACCTATATCATCTATTTGAATAAATCACATTATATCACATTGTATATTGTATAAATAATATTATATCGAAGGTCGACACTCGATTTTTTTTGTAAAATTTATCAAAAGCAATTCGATTAGAAAAGATTATTCAGGTGAATTCCTATTATTATATAATATTAATAATTAGTATACAATATACATATTATATCAATATATAATGATAACCTATATTGGTATAAGCACTGCAATTGTATAAAATAAAAGTTAACATATACAATACAAAATAAAAATAAAAAAACGCACGTTTATTTTGAAGTAATAACATTTTATGGTCAATAAAATTGTAAATGATAAAATATTAATATAAAAACAAAAATAATTGTTTAGCCTTTAGCGATTAAACGAAAATATTTCTCGAGTACCTACATCAAACATTAAATTTATATTGTCGCAACTAGAGATCTGTTTTGTATTGAGAAGCCTGCACACAACGTATTGTTTTGCTCAAAACGTGGTTAAGAGGATTAACTCTATTACCCCGTAGAAGTGTCCAAGTTCGATAGTTTTTCATTTTATTGGAAAGAGAACAACTTCCTACAGGGTTCATTGAACTTGATTATGTAACCGACAATTATAAAAAAATTGATTTTAAAAAAGTAAAAACATTGTTATATTCAACTAATTATAGCGTTCGGGAATATAATTACCAAAATTCGAGTCCGATGGTAAGAAGTCTTCATTTTTTCAAGCATAAAAAGATAATCGAAATTGCGCCACTCTAAGATGCAGGAGAGTCGATCCTGTAAAAAATGTTTTCGAGGAAAAAACAGTTCGCGCAGTCCCCTTAACTCCTTTATACTACCGTTAAAGTCGAAAACTCCTAAATGTCAAATACCGAGGTCAAGTTCATTTTACCCAATCGTTTGCATTTGTTATTAGTTTTTATAATACGACAACATGTTTCAATTGCGCTAAGCGTTGCAGCGGGATGAAAACCATGATACAGATTAACACAATAATACATTTTAGTATTCAACATGCAGTCTTGTTAAATGTGCAATGGTAGAATACTTAAATGAGTTTAATGACGTAGCCAAAATTTAAGTGTTTACCGCCGATTTCGGTACTAACATACACCGCTTTTGTCAATCGATTTTCTATATGGTAAATCCTGTATATACACGCCTATAATATACCTAATAATTATTGTCATATTACCGTATGAATATCATTCAGATTTCACTTTGGATCATTCTCAAAAGTACCTCTCATAAATATATTATTATTGTTTTCTATTGATAAATTGTCGATGTTTTAACGTTAAAACAACATTCAAACGGTATTTTCATTTAGTTTACGCAAACATAAATATATTATCATTGTTTTTATCTCTTGGTATTTGTTGTATAGTGCAAATTACACATATCGCTCGCGTGTTTTATTTTTTTTTAAAAAAACAGAATTATACATGTAAATGGTTAGGTAGAAATTTTAACTGAATTTTGTACCGTCGAAACAAATATTCGAGTACGTCATAAAATGACTGGCAATTATCGAACCATCATGTACCTACTATAATGGTTGCAAGTAAACATGTGCTCGTCTGTAGTTTAAAAAACACATAATTTCCACGACGGCGTTTATGGCTAAGTATCCATTATTATTATAATTTTTTTTTAATAATTATTAATAATCGACAAAAATAACCAAATTACATCCCGATTACTGCTGGTGTATTATTATTATTAAGTACGGCTATTAAACTAACAATGCTTATCCTTATAAAAATTTCCGCTTTCGCGTTGCCAAAACTATTGCAAAAAAAAAAACAACAACAATTGACATCGTCTGTGCATTTACAGACATTGATCGCAAAACAATTAACAATTACAAAAATTACGGCAAATATAAACGGTTAAGACACGTTCCTCTCGAAAAACGCGAAAAGCCCATAACGCAAAATATACGCTAAATGCGACACGGCGTGTTTAACCGATTTTGACAAATTCCGACGCACCGATTTGAATGATTATTATTATCTATTTCTATTTATTTATTTTTTTTGTTTTTGAAAGAATACACTTCCGAGATCATTATATATAGATTTGTTTATGAAATCCGGCCGTGGACTTGGAATATACGCCTAATAATGCAATATTATTACCGGCTCGCAGCCGTTTATGTTTTAAATACTACCAAATCAATAATTTTAAAAGACGGGACGGGATGACCGTGAGCGACGATTTTGGGTAGTCTATTTATTATGATTTATGAGATAACGCGTATAATTTCAGATGTCAACACTATAGACAAAACTGAACGGATTAAAATTTTAAAAAACCGTTTTACTTACGAGTGCGTTCATAAAACGGAATCGTGAGCGTGCAAAAGTCGACAGTGTACTCGTTAAAAAGTAATGACAATTTTAATGTGCATAAGTACCTTGAATATTATCCCCAGAATAGCATTGCACATTACATTACCGATCTAAACTCAGGACCGTATTTTATTTCCCGGTCTAATCATCCGTATAGTTTCTCAAGACCTTGCGTTACAAATTACAATTGTCTTTTCGACCATTAATACGTACAACGAACTTAATAATAAAAAAAAAAAAAAAATGTAAAAATTATTACAATATTTTAATGATAAAAAAATGAGAATTTAATTATAAAATAAATTAAAAAAATATATATATAATGTAGAATCTACATTGTAGATATTAGTCAGGTACGCCGGATCTTATTGTTATGGGTATAAGTAACTTGTTTGCAAACAATACTTTTTCTTTTGTTTTAATTTCTGTATGGTTTAAAAATTTTTGAAACCACTGTTTCGACGTAATAACCACACTGCTGACAAATAACTGCAAAAAAATATTATTAAATATTATAATAAGATCATTGTGCTATCGATATTCACCAAACGTAATCAACTCTCGATAATTCGAAATTGGTGAAACTGTTAAAAAATTTCGAATTACCTAGAGTTCGAATTGCTGAGTAGTTCGAAATATCGAGAGAGCAAAAACATAATTCGAATAACTGAGCGTTAAAAAAAAATTTGTTTTTGTATTATTGTACAAAACTATTAAATATTTCAACGAATTATTCGGTATTACAGGTATTTACATAAGCGTGCGCAGACCTTTCTGGCAGGGGGGAGTAGAATATATGTAATAAAATAAAAAATTATTTTGGTTATCATTTATTACTTATTAGTAGGGTTCATATTTTAAGACAATATAACCGATAAAAATCATTTAAAATGTGTAAAAAGGCAAAAAAAAAAAAAATTTAATTTTTATAATAAGCATTTACAAAATTTACTACAAAATTAAACAGATTTCAGTTGATTTGACTAATTTGTATTAAAATAAAAATTCATATAAAAAACCATGTTTTAAAAACGTTGACGGTTCGGGCTCAAAATATTTATGTACATAGAAAATTATCGTTCTACGTCCACTGAAGTTATTGGGGCGTATTTCATACATAAATAATTATTTAAATTAAGATTACTACTTTATTAAATCGTCATCGTCATCACCATTAAAATAGCATTTATATGTAAAAATAAAGCAAAATAAAAAAAAGAGTTGATTCTGGTGACAGGTGTAACCACTGTTCTATGTGAGTAGTGGGGACAGTGAAATACATAAAGTTTTTTAATTTATACCTGTAACCAACGATATTTCTGTTAGAAAACACCGTGTTAACATAATATAAACAATGAAAACGGTAGCGCCGTGGCGCACCGTAAATATTTGCCGTATTACCTATACCTTCCTTTCGGGTTTTTCCCAATTTTTTTAAAAACCCCTCGAAAAATGATCTCCTCAATACATCAATGAGAGAAAATTGCCTTTTAGAAAAGGTGCTACAATCTATACTTTGGAGCAAGTTTTCTGGTAGAAAAGTTGTTCACAGATAGAAATAAAAATACAAAAACACATGTATATTATATGTTCGATTTTTCTACGCAAAAATTATTACATTCTAATCATAACGAAGTTATTATAACGATTAAACAACAATAGCATAAAAAGGGGTCTCCGAAAATCGTGTCGTCAATCGAAAACTCGAACCTGCAGTTGTGACAGATCGAAGTGCTTAATATAGGCATGTAATGCAGTGTGTCCCTACTCTCCGTGACAATTTTTTTTCATCGTTAATAGCAAAGACTTAACCTAACTATACATCTAGGCAGAACATTCAACATCAAGACGCGTTCTGGTGAATGAAGTTTTATTTCAAGGACAAAAACACGTAAAATAATAAACAGATTCACATAACATTCAACATCAAAACGCGTTCTGGTGAGGAAAATTTTATTTCAAGGGCAGAAACACGTGAAATAATAAACAGACACGCGGAATCAAGGTTCATCCCATTTAAAATATACAAACAAAAAATAATTTGAACTATGTAGATACTCAATTTTACTATATTTCTGTTAAATTCTAAATTTAATGACCACTTATTATGTATAATACACATGTTTTTACCTAAGTATTTTAATTTAGAAACGTTAAAAATTATGTATGAAAATCAAATTATTTTCTACCAAAACCATATTTTATGATAATTAATTTTGTATACATTGTATATTTCTTTAAGTTTTGTTATTTTGTTTGTTCTTATACTTTCACTAAATAATTAAACTATGTAAAAACACATATGTATTATTATAGGTACATAATAGTGATCATTTGGATAAGAATTGAACAGAAATATAATAAAAATGAATAGGTATTTAGTTCAAAAAATTCAAATTATTTTTTACCTGTGTATTTTAAATAGGGTGAACTGTGATAACGATTTGTTTTTAAACTCCATAATTCTTATCACATTTTCGTTATCAAAATATTTGTCACTATAGACTATTGTATAATATGTAGGATTGTAGTTAGTATGTACGTAGGTACAGTAATTATTTTTAGAACCTATCTTATTATCGTCTACCGTGATCTGTTGCACAACAGTGCGTTTAGTGTTTACACTCTACAATCTACACCAATATTTAAATAAGTACCGTTTGTTCGTCGAGTTCCTAGTGCAATGTTTTCGTCGGGTGCTGTTTCTCGGACGGGCGTTTGGCGTGCGAGGGTGGTAAAACAAACTCGTCTTATCTCCCAGCGGCCGTTACGTACCATCATCACATTCCACGCGGCGTACTTTATTTTAAATATAATTTATTTTATTTCATCAAATGACTACAGGCACGTACGCAGAAGTACGTACATCCCCGAAGTATTTAGTTTAACCTAATCTAACCTAATCTTTCATATTTAAAAAAATTTCTAATTTTCAATAACTGATTTTAAAAAAACACCCTCCAAAACTTTTTTCTGCGTACGTCCCTGAATGGCTATAATCGTATCGGGATGTGAAAACAACCATATCGCAAACTCCTTGCAGAAATTTTTTTTTAAAAAACCCCTACGTCTATATAATATGTAGGATTTTCGCAATATTCTTCGGGGCAGCGTTTCTATATGAGTTATAAGTATGTAATAAAAGGTACATATTATTATGTAGGATGGAGCTTTTGGATATTCTGTATTTTTATAATAAATCCCGGACCGAAAAAACGTTGGTATAATTGATAAAATAAACGTTTGAAAAAGTGAATTTCGAGGGCAAAAAAATGGTAATTTTTTTATCGGTAGTCCACGATATGTATAAGTAATAATAACAACGGAAAAATATTATTATCTTGTTGTAAAAGTAAAGGCACGCGGAGAATTTGCTCCGGATGTCGTCGTGACATCAGACGGTTCGTCCTACGTGTGTTATAGAGTATATTTTGTATATTTCGCCTCGAGAATGGATTTGTGTTATTGACACGAGACACGACAATATTGCATGTGTGTGTTTGTATGTGCGTTTTTATAGAGTATAAGAAGACTAGAAGCGTGTAATAAAAAAAGTATTCTAGAATAGCCGTTACGAACATATTATTATCAGAGGCGGCCAAAAGGAAAGAGACGTGAGGAATATATCAGCCACATTACCTGATTTCTCTTAAATATATATAATAATATATAAATTATATTATATCTGTATAATTATAAAAAAGCCGAACAACTTCGCACGATGAATAGGCCGCTGTTGTAGGTGGGAAGTTGGGAAGGTAGGATATAGGATACAACCCTTTCGTTTTATGAACAATTTTAAGTATTCGGTTACCATATTACGACGACGATGTACGTGCGATTTTCAAATTAGTTCATCGGAACCGCCAGTTTTGTAATGAGATTCTTTTAAATTTTGTTATATTAAAAATATACGAATACACAGAGTCTTGTAAAAAGTTGCTTTAAATATTTTACAAATATACATGAAAAAACTATCCTAAAATAACGAAGACTAGTGCAGCCCCCGTTATGGGTATTTTAATGTATACATCTAAGCAACGATTAACCATTGTTAACGAAAAAACTAGCGAAGCGGAGTTCAGTTGATAGCGTTGCTTTGTCAACAATATATTTGTGTATCATATTATAGTAAAATAATTTACATATGCATTAAAAATTGTCTTTAATAATATTTGTTTAATATTGTATCTAATTTCCCGTTCTCTCGGTTTTCTCATGTTTCTCCCATTTATTAGGAAAACAAAAAAATTACCTTTTTAAAGTAATTTAACTCAAAGTGCTATTATTGTAAATAGGAGCAATATTTCTGGTAGAAAAGTTATTCACAGATAAAAAAAAAATAATAACAACAACCTACACTCAGAATCAAATATTATGTAAATAATAATAGTTTTGAAAAATTATCCTTATTCTTTTCATGAGAAAATCATTTAACCACCACTATATAATATTATGTTACTACAGATCATTGTGTGTATGTTTATATAATACTGCATACTTTGTATATTTCACACAATACGGTAATACGAAATAATATTTCAACCGAACAGATTTTGGTTTTTTTTTTTTTTTTATCAAAATCGTATGGTACCGAAGTATACATCATGTTGAGCTTATTTTGAAAATAATATTGACCCTGTATTTGGATAATCCTTTATTCAGGAGACATTGTCTATTACAATTTGTTTACCATTTCAAAAGTTGTATAACCTTCAAAAGTTTATTAAAAAAAAAAGTATTTTTTTTTTATTTTTTTTTTTTTTTCATATCATTGATGATTTTGGCAGCTATTCGTGCGCGCGTACCTACGTGATTATTTGCTTAACGACAATGATTATTATCAACCGAGAGTCGAGACTGTAAATTATTATAAAAACAATAACATCTTGGTTTATTTTCTTGCCGACGCAACGATTAGGTATTATTTTAAATGTTTTTGTGCATTATTTTCGCGTGTAACACCGATAAAAATACGCCATCTTGTCGTCGACGCATTTGTATATTACTGCGAGCAAAAAATATAAGTTTTCTAAAACGGGCATTTTTAATCGTAATATTATGCAGCTAGTAAACCGATAGTTCCATTATATTATCACATTGATGACACCTTGACTGTTTTGTTTACATACATAATATTACTGTGTACATGTCTTTTAAATGTAAACAAAAATATTGTAAATGTATTTTTAATTAAACAAACATTATCGGAGATTAGTCAAACATTAAATATTATTAATTGAGTGCCCTTATCTAACTACTTAAACAGACTAGGTAGATATAGGTACCTACCTAAAAGAAAACAATAGGTACCACTTAAATCAATCCATTCAAATGATGAGAAAACTCAAATTAAATTAAGTACATAATGTTATTCTTATTTCTACAAAAAAATATGTGGGAAAAAAATATGCTTATTGCAACTAGATGTATATACCCGATTTGTTTATGCAGGCCATATTTGTATTTCTATTCGCCGGTATCACGTGGTGTCAAATAAAATAATATATTTTATTATTGCCTACACCAGAAATAATAATAATCGACTCGTATCACTAGAAAAAATCGTTTATTAACAGCAGTGGCGCAACCAGGGTGGATTGAAGGGGGGATGTCACATGTCTGCGGAGTTAAAAAAAAAACACGGCTTTTCACACGTTTTAATAAATTGATATTATTTAAACACGGATAGAGGGAAATGTCCAACTCCACACCGTGTTGTAAAACTTGTTGAAAACATTTTGTAATATTATTATTACTACAAACCGACAACTGTGTAATATATTCGTTTAATTAGAACACCGGCAGAAAACGAAGTCGGTAAATCGGTATTAAATTATAAAAATAAAACCTATAATTTCGTCTACCATATATTTGAAAATATTTTGAACGTTTGCCGCGATTCGGTCGACTTAACTACTTAGAAAAAAAAAAAAAAATTAACCAATTAAAATATTATAGGTGGTTCGTTATTGGATAGATATAATGTCAACGTATTTTATTACTAGACGCATGACCGAACGACGATATAGTGTTTAGCTGTACAAAAATAATCGAATACCTATTGCAATATCGTTAATATATAAATTATAATATTGTGTCGTCGTCGAGTAAACGACTAGTTGGGCGTAATAAAATCGAACGCGTAACATGAATTCGAAATATGTTTTATTAATTCTGCGTATTATCTAAACTTTATATTATCGTTAAACGAGACGCCCGATAATTTCAAAATGAATACTGTAATGGATCAAAAAATTGGTAAACTTATTTGAAAAGACATTGTGTATAATAATAATGTCATACTAAAGAGAATACACAAAGTTGAACTAACATTAGGTACTGCAAGTAAACTATACACGTTTCAATTAGCACCACAGGCGCAAATAGAGGAGGGCTTGATGGACTCAGTCCTCCCCCCTTCCCAAAAAAAAACATCTGTAGGATCGCCCAGGATATAAGCACGGTGTTACATCGACATAAGTTTGAAAATGGCGCAGTATCGTGATAAAACTGATAGTCATCAGTCATCAAATAATGATAATTAAAATAATTGTGTTTTCTCGAATACGGGAATTAAGTTTCAGATGATACGAGTTTAAAGAAAATGAAGATTAATAAATGTTTTAATGACGTTAAAACTATTGTAAATTCAAACTATTGTTGAACTTAATTAACGCCGTACAATATGATAAGAATGTTTCGAACGAAACCAGATTTGAATAAACGCCTTTTAAATACTCTCTATTAAAACATTGACGATTTTAGTCATTGGCCAATCAAACTTTTGCTGGCCTCCCTCCCATAATATAATTCTGTACAAATATAATATAATAATAATATAATAAATGTCGACCTAAATGTTATGTCTTGTAACATTCGAGAAGAAAAAACAAATGAACATTATCGAAATCGTAGACATCGCGATCTCGCTCCAGTGACGATTATAATGGGCATCGCCCATTTGCGCCAAAAAAAAATTTCGTTTTGTATACAGCACATTTGCACCAAAATAAAAAAGGTATTTTTTTTCCAACTGCCCATTTGCGCCAAATTTCCCTTCAAACATTTGGGCGGCATTTGTTACGGATTTAACAAGAACCACTTTAACGAACAAATTTAAAATCACACCCAAATATTTTTGCATTTTTAGAAATTTTAATTAAATTCATTCAAACAAATGTTTAGATTCAAATCAATAGCAATATAAACAATATCCCCAACCATGGGGATATTAACCATGGGATATAACCACGGGGGTTTTCCAAATTTTTTGTGAAGAATTTAGGAAATAAGCTGCTATTATAAAATATTGCGTTGCCCTGATATTTTTATTGTCCTTATGTTTGGGGACATTGTTTAAATGACAACCTATATTAAAAATTCCATATGAATAATTGAGGTTTTAGTTTAAAAAAATGTAAATGCTGAAATTTGTAATTTTATTCATTAACGATGTATTCCACTTTAAAGTTTGTCATTTTGTAGCCAACATTTGTGTGGCGCCATAAAATACCTTGTAGACGGAATATTTTTTCAACGATTTGACAAAAATAAAATATTTAAAAACTAAAACTTCGTTTATTTATAGAATTTTTCGTATTATTGTGGGCAATTTGAAAATCAAAATATGGTAATGGTTTCATCATCAGATATATGGATGATAAAAAATAACAAAAATGTAACATTTTAGAACTAATTGTTTCTTAAATTTTCAATAAAAAAAATCCAAACAAAGTTCATACAGATTCCGAAATAATCTCTTTCTTAAGGTATATTGATTACCGTTTGTAATTTTAAAACGTACCAAAAATGTCGTGTTTATTCTATTTAGGTACTTGTTTATGACGTTTATATACGATAATGCGATATTTTTCCTTTTGATTTTACGTTGACAGTTCATTATTTAAAGTAAACGGTTATTTTTTTAAAAAAAGTTTTAAACTTAAAAAAACCTACAGAGTTTACAATTTCAGTATTTTTTTTATCGCCAAATTTCATTCGGTATAGATTGTAAATATTATAAAATTAATAATAATAAACTTTAAGTCCGATCGAAATTCAGACAAGTCCGTTCTACCTACATAACGCATCTTTTGGTCGCGTTTGTAGTGTTGTTTACGCTCAATCGTAACAGTTGCAGACATTTCGTTTTCTTTTTATCGGTTTTCGGCAGTGAAATTCCTATTTCGTCGAAAGATACGACAAACGCAGGAACCTATGACAAATTCCACCGTAGCATTGCGTACGTGCGTCGCACACCGAAATAACAATAATGTCCGTAACGTTTTCAACAAAACGTTACAGTAATAAACGATTTTAATTTTTGCTAATCGGTAAGCATAAACGCGTATAGAATAATATCGCTTCGCTATAATAATATTATTTACCTGTTGTTGTTCAGAAGAAACGTATGCAAAAGCGGACGCCAGCAGCCGTGACGAACGAACACGTCTTTTGAACGCTGCTAAAACGTTTGTGCCGTTGGCGGAATATGGAATATGGCGTGAATTCGATTACCTATACCTATACACTTCATAAAAATGATCTTCGGCCGAAATAGCCGGAGTGTTGTTGCGGTGTATAGACGATGCAGTGCACTTTGCACGTACGTACGGGAAAAAAAAAATAAAAAAAAAATAATAATAATAATAATAATAATAATAAGACAATGTTTTTATTAGTATTGTAACTCGATTTCCGATTGATATTACAGGTACATGTGCGCGGACGTCACTAACCGAAAGAATGATCTCCGCGAACGTTCGGTGTAATGTTGAACGTTGAACACAATAATACTGTACAAGCATAATAAAAATCTGAAAATAATATTATAATAATAGTAATAATAACATTACGTTATACCGTGAAAACATAATCCGATACGGTCTCTTGTTATCAATATAAACCTATAATAACAGATACTATAGAGTAGAGACTATCACCTATTCTCTCACGAAAATCGCCACCGCGAGTGTCCGCGAATATCGGCCGACATGATTTTTACCGGATTATTGTACGTGCAATCATTAATTTATAAAACGTACACGAATATTAACCGATAATAGTACAGAAACTTGTTTTGTGTACCTACTACCACGGGCGTACTCACAGGGAGAGGTCATAGCGTTTAACCCCCCTCCCCTCCCCCCATAGGCCTTTTTTTTTTTTACAATCAATTCGTTTTAAATTTGTAAGGGATGTGAAAATTTATTATCGCATCGTATAGTTTATATTTACAATTACAATATAAATATATTTGTTGCACCGAAAAATTATTGATAAATTATTAAAAATAAAAAGTGCATTAAATTTTGTATTGTTATTTCTTTTTATATTATAATTATTAAAAATGATATTAAATGTCATAACTAGAGAGGTGTGCGCCGATAGCCTCTTACATATTTTTCTAGATATTACACACAACCCACCCTCTCCGCGTTGAAAATTCCTGAGAACGACACTGCCTACTACCTACACATGCATAGTCTGCCGCAGTGTTAAATCCAGACAATTTTTCCGGGGAGATTTTTACTAAAATTGTAGTAATGAGTTTTTTTTTCTGTTTATCTACTCTCTCACTAAGACCAGTCAAATTTATTTAATTAGTTATTAATTTATCCACATTTAACAGGAGAGGAGAACCAAATTCCAAATGCCCCCCCCCTTTTGTCATATCCTTGGATTCAACACTGGTTACTAAGAAACTATTGATCCAAAATGTAATTTTTGTTGTAATGTTTATTATAATATTATAATATATTTTACAAATTGGCTATCTTGATAAATTTTAAAAGTGATATAATAAGGTTATTTTTTTTTTTTCAATGAATAAGAGATGAAAATAATAATTTAATTTTTCTCTACATTTGTCCCCCTAACACAAAACTCGATTGAAAAAAAATTGAATACTAACAGAATTATTAGCATTCGGATAACACTATGAAACACACAACGCACTGTATAGGTGCGTTACCTACAAGGTATAGCTAAACGGGTAAAACACGATTGCGCATGTTCGTTATCGGTGATACCTTTTTAAGCTGCACGATTGCGTAGGTTTTTACCTACAAGATTGCGTACGAAAAATTGCGCATTGTTGCCAATTTTTATAACAATATACAGAGTGTCCCACGATGATCTGCTGCTTGAAATAATTTTTGTTCTATTCAATATTTTTGAGATATTTTGTTTTAAATAATTAGTGTGTCTCTGCGCTACAACTTATAAAAAATTTGTATCAAGGGGAGGGGGACTTAAAATAAAAAAATGTACTATAATTTTTTCAAACAAATTCAAAATAGACATTTTGTAAAATAGATTTTTTGAAAATGTTTGGTGGTTGAAACTTTTGTTATAGTGTTTTATTTTCTGCGATTTTTTGAAAATTTGAATAATTTTCTTTTCAATTTAATACTAAAACAAAATCAAGTTAAAAGATGATTTCCAAATAGTGTAAGTACCAAGTACACACTATACATACATTTTATTTTATTTTATTTAAACAATTTTTTACATAGGTACTTGACGTAAAGTATTCATAACTTGCATACAATATTCGTATGGTGACGAAAAATTTCAATTCAGAAATCTAATTTTTAATTTTGTCATCTAAAACAATAATCTTAATATATCATTTTTTATGGTTCTATTTCTACCACTAATGTGACTCAAAAAGTATGTTACACAAAGTAAATTGTCTAATATTAAATGCCATAGGTACAATACCTACCTTCAGAGGTTCTATAAATGATAACGGATTATTCTCATACAAATGTCCATAATATTAAATTATTAAAACAATAAAATAAACCACGGGTATACGCCTTATTCAAGTATATGGAGATATATGAAGATCTAAAGGTAGGGTCAAAAAAAATGTCCTTCGCTCGGGCAATGACTGTTTTAGATTTAAAGCGCAGCGAGGGAGCTATTGGTTTTACAATGCTGTTTTTTTTTCTTTGTTCTAGTCTGTGGACTCGTTTTTTACCAGTAAACTTGCGCAGATGTATAAGTATGGCACTTTTTCTGAAGACTTAAAACTTGGTAATATTACTTATATTGGACTTACTTAGACGTGGTAAAATTTCCAAAATCATCGGACGACTTTTTATCCTTTTTTTAATATTTTTACAGTGGTACTTTATTTTTTTTTTTTATACTGTAAACCAATTTTATCCTAGAAAATTTTCTGAAAGTCAATTTTATCAAATTGGTAGATAAATAGATCATTTTTTTGATTTTCGAAACGGTATTTAAAATAAAAACGATTAACCGGGAAAAAAAATACGACATTTTCACAATTTCGTTATTTTAAATAAGTACCTACCACGTTTTCTAGCACAAATATGGAATTAACGTGCTAATTGTGGTTCCTTATGATGTAACATGTTATTTTATTAAAAATTAATTATTTTCACGCTAATATTTTAGAAGTTAGAATGGCTTTTACTAAGAAATGATGGATCAAATATTTAAGTATGATACACTAAAATGTTTAGATTAATATAATTTTTAAATTGGCTATTTTGAACATTCTTAAAAGTGATTAGATAGTTATTTTTTTTTTTTTTTGCAATGAATAAACGATGAAAATATTAAATTTATTTGTTTTCTATATGTCCCCTTGACACAATACCTGATTGAACAAATGTTTTTTAAAAAAAATGTATATTGACAGTTATTAGTATTTGTATAACACCATAGAACACCCTGGATAGCTAAACCATTTTTGATATATTATGTATTCCAAAACATTGGTGTGGAGCTTGGCACTGTATAGAGCCGAAACGTGAACAGTTCTTAAGGCCGAGAAACCTAAAGTATTGAAATGTGGTTCTGAAGAATCATCACAAAATTGTTATATTGTTTAAAACAGCACTGTTTCAACCATTTTTTTACTCAACCCCCTTTTTAAATTTTTCAAAACTTAACCTCTCTCAAATAAATTTAAAAAAAAATTACATTTTAATTTTTATAATCAGCCATTTAATTTAAAAGAAAAATAAATATTTTGTTCATGGAATTTTATTATGATAATAAGTATGTTAATTAACAAACATACACAATAAATTACAGTTCCATGTATTAAATGCAAATACACAATAATTATCTGAAATATCCGTATGAAAATGGAACTAAACGAAGCTTATCGGCATTGATATGATAAGATAAAACCTTTTTTATTACCATTTCGCTGTTATTGTAGTGTGTATAAATTATTAAATTATTTTTATTGTATACAGAAATACATTTCATTCCAATAAATTATGAATTTGCTATTAACATTTTAATAATCATACAATTACTTTTAGTAATAGTGAATTATTTGTATAATGAGTCACAGTAGAATCACCTCCCTTAGAGCCTCTTTAAGTAAAAGGCCCCCTTCAAAATTAAAAAAGCCCACAAAGGAGCAGTACCGACCATGTTGGGAATCACTAGTTTAAAATATTACTATAAATAATTATTGTCACATGGTAAAATAAATTAATAATATTATCGTTTAGTTTTCATCAACTGTTGATTATTTTGTACTCTGAAATATCTGCTAACTCATAGGAACTAAACAAAATATTTTACCCATTATAAAACATGACTATATGATGAAATAAAAACAATATTGTGTAGTTATTATAAAATGTTCAATATTATATTTTGTTCTAAAATTTTAACTAACTTGCTTCATATTTCAGTTTTCAAACTTTAACTTTTAAAAACAATATCATGAATTGGTTTTTTTTATTTTTGTACAAGATATATAATATAAACATGATTTCTCATGTTTAGCACAATTAAAATCTTCCTTTTTTTTTTTTTTAAAAACATATTTTCTTTTTAAATATAATTTAAACTTACAATTTTAATCGTGTATAAATGTATAATAATAGTGATATAATATATATATATATATAAATATTATTAAACCTTAACTCTCTATATAACAGCATAATTGATAGGCTACATATATATATGTATATTAAATTTACTATATAATATGCATTAATTATTAATATAATATATATTTTTTTATTATTTAGTTTATAATAATAATAATAATCAAGAAAAGCGCACCGAAAAAAAAAATAATAATAATAATAATGAAAAATAATTATATTAAGAAAAACAAATAAAATCAGAAGGTTTGAAAAATGATTGAAAATAAAATTTTATTTTAATTACACAATAAGAATAATAATAAAAATTATAATAATGATTGTCAGTGGTATTTTTTTTTTTTTTTATGTCTTGAACGAAGTTTTGGTTGTTACGTTCATTCGATAAAAAAAAAATTGTGATAAGTAACATAAGAAGAAATAAATTAGTAATAATAATAATAATAATAATAATAATAATAATAATAATAATAATTAAAATAAGTCATACAACGTAAAAATATAAAACAAATTGGTGTTCGTAATTGTCACGGTACTACAGACTAATTGACTCAACAATATTATATATTATATAATATATATATATATATATATATATATATATATATATATATATATATTAATATAAATATATATATATATATATACATAAACAAATTATTATTCCCTTCAGTTTTCGTTTAAAATCCGAAAAAACACTGTACATAACAAATTTACGATTTTTTTTTTTTTTCATACATTTAAAAATATTATTAATTTAATTGTATAAAAATAAAAAATCGGGTACCGAAAAATAATAATTGAAAACAATGTTAAATGAACTTGTTATACATGTACATCACACGACTTTATTGCATTGGCGTTACTATGGAAAAATTGTCTTTAGGAATTTTTACAAACAAAAATTAACCAACTGAATACAGTGGCGACAAAATTATTATAATATAATATGATAATAATTTGTATTGATTGTTATTATTATTAATAAAGAAAAAAATATTTATAATATTTTATAGCCACTGGTTGAACATTCAGTCTTGGTATTTTAGAATATCAATCAGCACTACTATTAATATATAATAACTACAACATAAAATACAGTTTAATATTAATATACATATATAAATTAAATACCTTTTTTTTTTTTTTATTTTTTTTTTTTAATTTTATGTCAACAACAACAACAAAATAATAATAATCAAAATTAATAATGATAATAGTAGTTAATAATATAATAATGTTACATACGAAACTGGTTATAATTTAAAACAATTCTAATATATATAAAATATTTATACATAATAATTAATCATTTTGTTCAAAGCATATTGTATTTACAATTAAATGAGATATCAAATTTAATATTTGATAGCTTAATTTAAAAAAAAAAAAAAAAACCCAAGAAAAAAAAAATCAAAAACCTCAAGTAATTATATTATTTGCTTTTTTTCACATATTGAAATACGTATTCATTAGCAATCACCATCAGAGGTGGTAGTTATCTTATTGGTACCTTAAAACAAAATTATGTAAAGAATAATTGCATTTATGGCAACAAATGTGAAAATAAAATTAAAAAAAAAAAATAATAATAATAAAAATAAATAAAATCATCGGGGAACCACTCGCTTTGGAAACGTATGCAAGAATAACTAGTTGAGATCAAACGAGATTGTTTCCCCCCATGGTATTATTTCCTATTAAATCTTTCAAAATATTGCTTTAAGCATATATTTATTGACCACCATTGGTAACTCGGGTTAATTCTTCTGATTGCACATTCACTATAACGCCAATGTGTAAGCATATTGAATAATAATAATTACTCGATAAAATGTCTCTTTCAAGGAATTCATCATTACATTATATTAAAATATTTATAATTTAGTACATATTATAAGGACAAAAGATCAAATTCACGTCTATCATCGATACCTAAACTCTATGGAGTAGTAACAACAACAATAACTCTTGTGTGTAGATTGTAATTATAGAAACAGTAACCAGATTAAAAAAAAAGAAAAAGAAAAGTAGGAACAAAATGTTTTATTCAACATTTACCTTTCTAATAATAAATAGCTATATTAAAATACAATAAATATATTTTAAATCCATGAATTAATAGTAAAATAATTGTCTAGTACTGCTATTAGATTGCTAGTAGCAATACATTTTATATTATGGCTATATTATTATTTTTAGTTTTTTTTTTTTTATTGGTCATCAATAATTCAATCAAATATATGAAAGTATTATAGAACACCAAAAAAATCTTTAAAGATTTTATTTAATATAATATGATTTGAGATTATTTAAATATCAACTTTAAAAATTGTTAAAAAAAAACATGTGAATTTTTGATTTTAATGGCCAATTTATACAGCCATATAAGAAAATAACTCAAAAACTGCAATATAAAGTTCATAGCTAATATCACAGGAATTAAATATCGATGTATAGTTTATGACGTCAAAATGTCTAATGCGATATAACGAAATTAAATGTTTAATGGGCATCAAGGAAATCAAAATTGAAATCATTAAACGTCTGTTGTTTATTGTTAAACCCATTTTTGCTGTCGTTGGCGAGTGACTGATCAAGGAAGTCGAAATTAAAATCACTAGGACTAAAAGAGTTACGCGGTGGCAGTCCGTTGTTAGCATTATTGAGCATAGACGTCGGATTTGAAATGGTAACAGGTTGCATTGCAGTGTTTGGCTGCTGCTGGTACTGCTGCTGCTGATGTGGGTTTCCCCCATAGCCAGACCCCATGTTACGCTGATACGGATTGCCACCAGTATTCATTGTCACCTGCTGTTGCTGCTGTTGGGTGAATGTCTGTTGTTGTTGTTGGGCTCTCATCATGGAGGGATGCTGCTGGGGTGGAGGTTGCTGTTGTTGCTGATGGTGATGTTGGGGATGCTGCTGTTGCTGTTGTTGTGAGACCATCTGTGAGTTATTGGTCATACGACTCGGGCCACCTCCAGCCATTTTTACATTCATTGCTTGAGACATCTGTAGGTTCACTGACATCTGAAAAAAAAATTTTTTAGTTTGAATGTTTGAATAACATATATATATATATATATATTGATTTTGTTTTGGAGTTCACTTCCAATATACTCTTGATTCATCAATGACTTCATTATAAACGTGTATATTATATTATGAAGTTTTAAAACCGCCCAATCATTCCCCTATTATTTTATCCTGGTTTAGTTTCTGATAATGCATATTATAGCGTGTACATTTAGGTTTATTTATAAATATTGGAAATTATTATACACTTTATACAATATTGCATGATTACATTATTATTATACTATATATTTGTTTTAAAAGAACAATTATTACATTTTCAAGTAAAAATGATATGATAAGTGAACGGCGGATTGTTTACCTGATTGTTTTGAGATTGCATGCTTATGTTAGCGTGCTGTTGTTGTGCCATGGTCTGCTGGCTATTGCCCATTCTGGCAGATATGTGTTGCATTTGTCCAGCCATCAAATGAACATTGTTGGGCCCCGTTTGACAAGTATTCATGTTAGGATTAGTACCGCCGTAGCCTGCTCCCCCGATATTGTTCACAGGAGCAGAATTTGTTTGATTCATATTACCCACTGATAAAAAAAAAAAATAAAATAAAATAAAAAAAATAAACCATATTGAAAAATAAAAAAACCTATTATTATTTTATATTATTAAATAATTACTCGAGGCCTGAGTTAATGCAGGTCTAAACTGATGTGGCTGCGGTTGTTGTTGTTGCTGCTGGTGTTGGTGTGGCTGTTGCTGCTGGTGCGGCTGTTGCTGGAGGTGCGGCTGTTGCTGCTGATGTGGCTGTTGCTGCTGATGTGGCTGTTGATGCTGTTGATGTTGTTGATGATGTTGTTGTTGTTGTTGTTGTTGCTGCTGTTGTTGTTGTTGTTGTCTAGCAGCTAATAATTGTTGCCAATCACTGTTGAAAGCTTCTGAACTAGGCGTTACGTTCGGCGGTCGTTGGAGATTTCCTGAGCCTGGATACATCATATTTCTCTGAACAGATGACATATTACGATCGTAACTGCCGGCCATTGGGCCACCACCTCCGCCACCAGTGTTTGGCATTTGTGTCCGTAACATGGGTCCTACACAATAATAATATATTAATATTTAATTAACTTTTTTAGTAATAATATATTAATAATTAACTTTTTTAATGATATCATATTAATAATGAAATAACTATTTTAATTTTTACAGAATTAAGAAAATATAAAATTTAACTATTTATAAGTACCAGAAGGGGGAATGGGTTGTTGCTGTATGTTTCGTCTGGACTGAGCGCCTTGCGGCAAAGACTGCCGATTGGGCGGTATGTATGCCTGCGCCGCGAACTGGGTTTGGCACATACCCATGTTTTGAGGCACGTTCAGTTTGTACTCTGGAGGCGGCGGTCGACATCCACCAGGGCCCATCATGTTCATTTGGTTCTAAACAAATAAATTTATAAATATTAATATTTAAAAAAAAAAAAAAAAAACCCTCGTATCGATTATAAATTCAAAAGTACGTACGGGTGTCCTGTTCATGTGCTGAGGTAACATGTGATGTTCTGTATTTATATTGGGCTGCTGCTGCTGCACACTATTAGGCGGTCGAATATTGGTTGGGCTGGCTCCAGCGCCGAGGAGCCGAGCACGCTGTTGCGAGAACGTCATACTCTGGGACTGGGTCATATGCATGTAAGGCTGTTGTTGTCCGTTTTCTCCGCAACCAGAATTGTAGTATTGCTGCATGGGTCCACCGCAATTGGGCGCCGACGAGGAGGTGACCGTGCCGGTCATGAGTCGTTCTTGACCGAGTGCGGGTCCTTGACCGAACGCCTACAATAAACCCAATGGCGTTTTTCATATTTTAGACACAATAGTATAATGAAATTCATCAACAAAAAATGTAAAATTAATAATAATAATAATAATAATAAAGACAAAGAGAACTAAGACGTCGGTTACCACGATTTTTACGTATCCTATCAGCAATTTGATCGTTTTGAAAACATGTTCAAACGGACATAGCGTTTAATTTGTCTTGACCAGTAAGAATAATGAAACGTGTGCCGAGTTTTCGACCATCTAAGCGGGGCCAATAGAAGAAGAAAAAAATTACTAAAAGAAAATTTCAACATTGCAATGTATAACTCGCGACGAGTGTAAATATTCCCCTTTTTGTTACGAGGAATTTCAACAAAAAACCCGACCTATCCACCGCATCAACTATATAGATCTTTACACATCTTTGAAGTTATTGATTTAGAGCAATATTGTCCACAGGTTAAAAAATGCAATCCAAAAAGGAAAAACATTATGTCGTATCATTCGACGTGGCGGCTGAACGGAAAAACGTCTAGTACATCGGATTTTACACGAATAACGGCGACGGTAACAGAGAAATTGGAAAATAAAATTGTTCACATTCTGTACACCTGCATAAGTACCGATATTATTGCAATCCGTCGGGCGAGATTGTCAATATTATTGTTATACCCGTACAACAAATAACTTGAACGTTGCTGCTTATACTCCTACTTTCGAAGAAAAACTACTTATTTTTAATATGTGTCGTACAAATAATTGTCCCAGGGGTTTTTTTTTTTCTGACTAATAACTGATTTAAAATGACGACAGACGCATTGCATAAAAAAAAAAAAAAATTTCGAACAACATATTATAATTATATCATTATGTTTTTGTGCGCCTGGTATAGGAGTTTACCAACGGACCGTAAACAATCGAAAGAGGGCGAGGTTTAATAGTATTGTCTTGTTAATATAATATTATCGCTACCTATTAGTTTTTGTTATCCGACTAATCGTACAGGTATACGCAATTTGTACAACAAGTACGCTGCAGCGGCCGTTCCGAATTACACGCCGTATTGTTACACTAAAATAGTATTGTGACTCCGACACGACGATCGGGACGAATGTTCGAAATCGCGAAAACAAAAATGTTTAAAGGATTGTTCTGTTGACTATTTCGCTAATCAGGGGTGCGCGTTCGAAAACTCAACTCGACGTAACCCTGAGTACTCGAGTAAACTCTGGTGTCGTTCGAGATATCAAGAGTTAACTCTACGCTGCCGTTCGGGAACGCAGAGTCGTTAACTCCGAGTTAACTCGAATGACCCTAGATAAATACGTAGGTTGTTTTATCTCCACTGATAATGATGCTTATCTCATAATGATAACAAAACCGAAATCATTATGGTAATCTATACATTCATTAGATTACTATTCGAAATTTTGAACCAAAATAATGATAATAACCTAACTTTTATAATGTCTATTTTTCTTTTTATTTCATTGTTCAATGATTTCCGGAATGAATCTGATACCTACTATAAATAAGTCTGTATACTAATGGAACATCTTAGAAAAATACAACGATACACTTTTATAGTAATTAATACTAATTTTTAACTACTTTCTACCGTTATTATTAATATAATTAAATGTTTAAATATTTGCATTTTGAAATTTGAAATTTAAATGTTCATTGACTTAAAAACTTGTTATTATTTATCATGTTTATCAATAGAAAAATATTGATGAGAGTGTATCGTTCAGTTATTTGTAGTCATTTGTGGTGTAGATTCGATTAGACTGATAAGAGTAAACTTTACTTGAGTAAACTCTTAACTACGAGTTTTCGAACGTTTTCCAGGGTAACCATATATAATATGGCCAAGTTACGAGAAACTCGGAATTAAAATCGCGTTTAGGTTGAATTCAGCAGAGTTAAAAACTTCGATGTAAAAGAATTACAAAAATTTGAAGGCGTTTATCCCGCCCCCCACCCCTCTGAAAAAGTATTATTGATTTTTTTTTTTTTTTTTTTTTTAATTAGCCGCAGTTTTATCGTTTGGAAATATTTTCCGTGAAAAAAAAAGCAACGCGATGTCCTCGAAAGTATTCTCCTCGTAAAACCGTGTGCTATTTGTGTTGGACGCGAGTCCTCTTGAAGTCTCTCGATAATATTATACCAAGGCGACGATCAAGTGACAATATAGTAACAATATAAAAAAACGCCACCGCGAAGCAGGGAAGCGACGGTATTTATTACAAAATGTGTGCGTATGTGTGTGCACGTTATATAAAGAAAAACGGTTGGAAAAAAATCTGTAAGAAACGCGACGTTTCCGGTTTATTTTCGACGCGATATTATATTGTTATAACGAAACTATTTCACGGGAGATGGGCGTGGAAAAAAGCCAAGAGAGCGAACGATAGCGACGATTATGGTTACAGTTTCAACGCACGTTTGAGGAGATTGTGCAGTCGTTGAAAAAAGAAAAAGGGGTATTTAGACCGAAAAGTTCGTAGAGACAAACGACGGAGAAGATTTTCAATGTTTCGAAAATTGTACGACGTGTCGCAACGAAGAATATAATAATACCTAATAGAATAGAAAAACGCCGTATTTTTGTTCGTTGATATATCATAACAACAGCGGCAAAAAAAAAAAAAAAAAAATAGATAACATTATTTACAAATCGCTTCCGTCAAAACCCCCACTCAGTAAAACAAGTCGAACAATCGAAATCCGCCGAATCCAAGAATTATAATTTCGTCGGAATTTTCGGTCAAACACCGCCGCCGCGACGCTTCGCCCCGACCTCGCCCGTGGAATGAGTACCGGCGGGCAGCACATCGGTGCAAAAGTCTTTGACCATTAAGGTAGCCGTTAACAACGTTCGAACAGAAAAATTATACGAAATCGAAGAAAATTTCGAAAACCCACTTCGAGCCCCTTAATAGGAGACGCGGCGATACCCGTACGTGTCGTCTGCGTCACGACTTAACACGCGAATTAGCGTTCGGCAAGGACGACATTGCGCTGTTCGATTTTAATACCCGAGTGAATTGACCTATTATCAGACCGAAAGATAAGAACATATTTTATCTGGTGCGACGTTGGCGCTCGATTTCGCCGATATATTTCAATTTTTAATTGTACACCGATCGTGTTATACGCGGGAATGAAAGCGAGAGACCGTGGCGCGGCAGTAACGGCTGCGAATTTTTCGAAATTTCCATTATTCTCGACCGTACACACCCGTTAGTTTAATGTAGGGCGACAGTAACAATTACGTTATTATCCGATCGTAATTTCGCGAGTACGTGTAATACGTATATCGTAATTATTGATAATATTCAAAACGGAGCGCGCGCGCGTTTTACAGACCGGGGGAGGGGGGGAGGAGGGGAGGAGAGGAAAGAAGAAAAAACCGTCGTCGGAGCGCGCGCGCGCGCGCGCGTCAAGGACAGAAATCGAAAATGTTATTGTAATATTATTATTGTTGTGTATCGCGCGCCGTCGAGTCGACGATAAGCGAGAGAAAAAACAAAAATTAAAAAAAAATTAAAATAAAAAAACGTTATACGTGTGCGAGCCGGGAGTTCGGTGGATATTATTTGCGGCGGGTTAATTATCATCCTTGAATGTCGCCGTTAATTTATGTCAACGGACGAGAGCGACAACGTCGATTTTCGACCGGCCGACGACGGGCGCGCGCGCATTCACCACAATTATAATAATAGGAGGCGGCGTAAAAATTCGTTTTCTCTGTCTCTCGGGTTTTTTATTTTATTTTTTTTATTATTATTATTATTTGAATAACCATCACGCGCGTGTACGATTTTTTTTTTTTTTTTTACTTTTCCGCTCCTAGTACGTGTAAACGCAATGCCCACAAAACGCGCGCGCAACACGGCGAATGGTAGCGTTATATATTATTATAACAACGCGTATTACACACGTACACATTACAATAATAATATTATAAATGCAGGAAGTCGACATTGTCTTGCATAATAAGCCATCGGCGGCGGCCCTTATACACCGTGCTCGCGGTGTGTAAAACGCGCAACACATTCAATAATAATAACAACAACAACAACGATATTATTATCATTATTATTATTATTATTATTATTATTATCATTATTATTATTATTATTATCATTATTATTATTATTATTATCATTATTATTTAATTATTATTATCATCATCATTATTATTATTATTATTATTATTATTGTTATTATTGTATACACCGGACATTTTTCAACACTGTTGCCAACCGAACGCCCGAGACACCCGCCGCCGCACACCTCTCAATTGTAGTTTTAATAATATTAATACGGTAACAAAATATTTTAATATTAACCGGGGAAAAAACCCATGAACGGATACGGCCGGAGAGGGAGGGGGAGGGCAGAGGGGGGAGTGAATCGCGGACTATACCCGCTGCCGTGATGTCACGCGGCGTTCAGAAATACACTAAGGCCGCCGCCGCCGCCGCTTATCGCCGCGCGATATTCGGATGGTTTACGAAACACAACGCGTTGCGTTTTGTTACGATTATTTTGGAATGCCGGGTTCGTTCGGATAACGGAACACGTCAATTCGCTGCCGGTTATCGTCGAATCGTGAAGAAGGACACTGGAAATCGTATCCGCTTGTGTAGCCGTGTCTCTCACTCTCTCTCCGAAGAAAATGGCCAAAAGAGTCAACGTGAGCGAGCAAGTGTACGCGTTTTATACACGAGAATAAGTGGAAAAAAAACAAAACGAAAAAAAAAAAGACACATCGGGTGTGAATTGCATAGGGTTGAGGAATTATGAAAAGATCCGAAACGATCACAAAAAACAATTGTATTTTATGACACTAAAAATAATTCGATTTTACATTCAACTGTGTGAATTCACACACTGAATCATCAAACTGATTCGTGAAGCAACACGAGTCGAAAATGCATAAAATCTTTCGAAAATAAAAACCGCTTGCTGTTACACGCGCGAGGTTGGTAATGTGACGCGATACGCGATAAGTGACTTCGGTGAACACACTCTATACACGTAGAGCCGTCTGTTCCCACCTATACGCACACCACAAAATCACGACTTCTACCGTCGTAGTGTGTCATACACGGAGGTATTATCATTATTTATTATGTTTTTTAATAGGTTAGTTCAACACGACCGGCAGAAAAGAGGAGAGCGCGGAAGGGCCGGCAGAAGAGAGCTAAAGATAGAAGCCAGAGAGAGCCGGAGAGAGAATAGAGTAGTTATTTTTTAGTGGCGTAATTGTTTTATTTTTTTTTTTTTATATAAACGGACCAAACTATTTAGGCCAATATAACGTTGTTAAGCTGACGAACAATAAAACAAACAATAATAATCGGACCGCGGCGGCGGCGGGGGGGTGGGGGGGAGAAGGAGGCTGGAGTGCGAGAACGAGAACGCGGCTCCCCACCCCCCCCCCCTCTATCCAACTCTTTCCGACTGCAGCGCGGGCCCGAAGTCATGACGACGGCGGCGGCGGGGGCGACGGCCGTGGTACGCGATTATAGACATTTAGCACGGTCGGATCGTGAACTGTTTATCAGCTATACCGTACACAAATATCAAATATATTTAATGATAATAATAATATTATTATTATTATCATTATGTGTGGTATGCGTTGGATAACCGCCGCGGAGAGCTGTTACTTCACTCCGAGAGAGGAGAAAGCTGTGGTACGCACGAAACGTAACACGATGTGCGTGCCCCGTGTAACGTACGCGGCACGCACAAACAACGGCGCAGGAAGTTGCGCGGACCAGACGAACAAAATAAATAAACGCGACTACGAGACGCATCGCGTCGTATTATTGTTATTACGATGCGCAGAGGAGACGAAAACACAACATTACGGTCGGCCCGGGCCGGCGGGACGGGTGTGCGGGGAAGATACGAACGGGACGATACTGTCGGCGGTCGGGCATTGTGAAGAGGCGCACACGGTTCGCCCGCCACTCGAACATCCGCGATATTATTACACATCGATAATAACGGGCACGTACGTATAATACGCGTATATGATAATATTATAGACCATGATTTTTCGAGTGGATAACGCGCGGCAACACGCGACCGAAAACACTAGAAAACGGCGTACGCCGCGAAATACACAGCCACTCGAAATTATATTTATACTCTCGAACTAAACACACATTATCCGTACGGGTATATAACAACACGCCCGTGTCCGATCGAACCGTTTCCGTGATTGTATTGAATATTAACACGTATTCTAATCGTTCGTCACCCCCTTCCCACAAAATAAACAATCGTTTGTACGATTAAACACACGCGCGGCCACGTAAACATTTCACAAGAAACTATACGCAACATTTTTTAACGACGGTATAATTACCTGTTGCCCTTGTTGGCTGACGTGGATCTGTTGGGACTGGGACATTTGGAACGAAGTGACCACGTCCGGGCTAGCAGCGTTTGGATGCTGCGGCGACAGGACTCCGGCGGAAGCGGCGCCCGGGGACGGCGTTATCCTGCGCGCCACCGGTACGGGATACTGAGGACTCCCGTGCCCGTTGTACTGGTTGTACCGGGACTGGGGCGACTGCAGTGGCGGCTGTTGCTGTTGTTGGGGCGGGGGAGGTGGTAACTGTTGTTGTTTTTGCTGTCGCTGCGCCGCCACCGTATTGGGCTGCGGCTGTTGTTGCTGCTGCTGTTGCGGTTGCTGTTGTTGCTGTTGTTGCTGTTGCTGTTGCTGTTGCTGTTGCTGCTGCTGCTGCTGCTGTTGCTGCTGCTGCGGCGGGGGTTGCTTCATTCTGGGCTTGGGCGGTTCCTGAGGATGGTAATAGTTGTTGTTTTCCTGCAGCTGTTGTTTGTCTTGCTGCTGCTGTTGCTGGTGGTACATGGAGTTAACGGGAGACATCATGTTGTAACCGTTCGGGTTCGGAGTGCCCACGGGCGTGCTAGGCGAATGTATAAAGTCGGGCACAGAACCCGGCGACTGGTAAGGAAAATCGTAACCGCACTTGTCGGGCCTCTGCTGTTGGTTGTTATGCTGTTCGGCCAACTGTTTGAGCGTTTCGGCGGCCACGCAATTGGAATAGTTATTTCCGTTGCCACCACCGCCCCGCTGCTGCTGGGGTCCGGACTGTTGCTGTTGGTGCTGTTGGTGTTGTTGGTGTTGTTGTTGCTGCTGCTGCTGCTGCTGCTGATGTTGCTGCTGCTGCTGCTGATGTTGGTCGTACGGCGACTTGATCGGCGGGGTGCACCTAGAGTCCGGTTCCGTCTTGATGGGTCGTTTGTCGCACAGATCGACTTGATTGAAGTCGGCCGGCGTGATGCCCTCGCTGTTCAGATCGGATATGATCTCGGTCAGCGTGTCCGTGTCGACGGCCAACATGGGTTCGTTGGTGTCGTTGTTGATGAACGACAGGTCGTTGAGGTCACCGTCGCCCGGAAAGTCCATCAGATCCGGTTGTTCTTGCTTGCACTCGTGCTGCTGCAACGGGTGGTCGGTAGGCGCACCGCCGGGCGCTCCTGGAGCCGTTCCCGCGGAAACTCCGCCGCCGGACGCCGTGGGCACCGGTCCGGAGCCCGGGCCGCCCGTCGACTGTTTGGTAGTCACGTCGCTCTGGATGGACGTGTTGACGGACGTGAGCGTCAGGTTGGTGGAGATTTGCGCGTTGTGCTGGTGTTCGCTGGTGCTGAACTCGAGCTCCTGTACGATCTTGACGCTAAACTTGGCGTTGTTGACCGCGTCGTTTTTGGCATGCGGCGATTGTTGCTGCTGCTGCTGCTGCTGCTGCTGCTGCTGCTGCTGCTGCTGCGGACCGCCGCCGATGCCGTTGTTGCCGCACGGCGGTATGGGCACGCACTTTGGCGGCGCCGGCATGCCGTCGTGGTAAACGCCGTCCGGCCCGTCCATGTCTTCGCTGGACGGTCTTTTCGTACCGAATTTCTGGAACGAAAACAAGTAACAATTGATTAGTTATCGTCGTCACCATTATACACGTGGGTTTTGGCGGCGTATAAGCCGAGACACACGGATGTTTGGCGAAAAGTACGAAAGTGGGAAAGTCCAGTTAGTTTTTTTCAGGGGGAGGGGAGTTCCGGAACGCGACAAAGGACGCGTGTAATTATTATCGTGCACGGCGCAATAACGGTACTTTCTCCGGCCGTCGTTTAAAACGTCATATTATTCTATACAGTCGGGGGAGTATAAATACATCGCGCGTTGTTCTACAATAATAATCGCACGGACATGCCGATAAATTAATGGCGTACACCGCTGCGCAGTGCGTACGCGTTGAGACAGACGACGACGGGAAAAAAAAAAATAAAAATCGGCAATTAATAATCGTAAACGGTTCCGCCGCGGAGATATTATTATACATTTCTTGTTGCGGACGAAAAACGAGATTTAATTAAACGATAAGAGGAGTTATGCAAAACCTAAGAAACGCTGGCCTACTTTATGTCACTACGCCGCAGCAGCGTTTACTCCGCGCAATCGTTTTGCACGGCGGTCGGTACGGGTCGAATGTCGAAACGCCGGTTTGGACACTACTCGCGCAACGGTAATAATAATACGCCTCGGAGAGCTTCTACGTTATCAAGCGAACGGTCGACTCGGCATTATCGAGCGACGGGACCCCGATAAAACGTGCGATTTTCACGCGAAATACCAACGTTATTTTATTGGCGGTCCCCTCCTCCTACGCCATCGTCCGAACCATTCGAGACTCGGCCGCGCTAGTCCTAAACTTACACATTTGGCCCGATCCCCCGTATTGTCCTCGCATCGTTTTCCCGATCGCGTCAGACCGCCTATTTTTCCGGCCTCTCCTCTCCCCCCCCCATCTCTTTCCTCCTCCACGATTGTTTTCTCTCGTTCAGTCTATTACCGAAACCGCCATTAAGTCTAACTCCAAGTCTGAGCCATCTCTTTTGTACTCATCCCTTACCCTATATTTTCCCGTCACTCGGAAGCATCCACGTTTCTGCTAAAATTATATTTTACGGGTATTATTAGTTAGTATATATACCATACGACTGTAATATAACGACCGACGATTGCTTATTTCGATAGACGGGTAGTTAGGGGAAAAAAAAAGAAAAGTTTTCAATAATTCTATGAGTTTTGAAAATATTAAACTAATAGTACGCATCCCAAATTTCCGTGGCTTAGTGCGCACGTGTTTCCGGTGCTTCGTGTTAGCGCTTCGGTGGTTCGTGAGACGCCATCTGTCGTGTACGCTGTTAACTATAGCATGTTCCGTCTATTAGTTTAAGGTCTGCATAATATGCTCTACCACGGTTTGGCCAAAGTGGTAATATTTTCGATAGGTTCATTTTCTCGTCGCGGAGATGACGGACGGACGAAACACTGTTTTATTTGGACGTGCGTCATTCAAAATGGTTTATAATAATGCACTCTGCACGGCGATCACCGGAGGACGATTATCGTATTTATCATTAATATGTAACGGATACGACTGGGCAACATTATACCAGAACTGTTAAACGGTCATCAACCTATCGTCGGCATCAGGAGCCGCGGCTCGCGTTTGTTTTTTATTTTTCATTTTTTTTTTTTTTTTTCCCGAGAAGTCGATTTCTTACGGTTGCCTTCGTATACAATAATAAGGCACAAAGAACAAGCATATCACATGTACATACGAAATACGCGAGCGCCCGAAATATTATTAATCGGATAAACGAAACGCAGTGACGGGTATTATACATTATTATACGAGAAGAACATCGCGAGTCCGTTAAAACGACTTATATTTTTAAACAATTTTCCACTAAACATACGCTTTTTACTACGCGGGAGGAATCGCACGAAACATTATCGACCGAATAGAGCGCGGAACAAGACGACGGTGTCTGTGTAAACGTTCGTCTCTCGTTCGCGCACATCGGAATCGTACTTCCGGGGAGGTGAAGGGTAAAAAGAACGACGAATCCGCAGACGAGATGAAATATAACTTTTTTTTTTTTTTAACGATTCGATAAACGAAACGTGCGAGATTACGAATTCGGCCGTGATGAATTCGACGAGAAGACCGTATGTGACCGCGTGGACCGGAGGGTTTTGGGGAAAAATTAAAACGATCCGAGATCCAGCGAAATTAATGGAATTTACGAGATTATAATAAAATCGAGTGCGAAAAGAGTTTCTGAAAATCTCACATTTGGATAACGATGATAATTCCAATATCAGTTCAATACGAATCAACATACATACAAAATTATATATAGTTTGAAATTGTTATAACGGATATTTATACGCTTTTGCATATTTTTATTGATTAGTTAAAAAAAAAAAAATCTAGTTTGTGTACCGAAATTCGTTTCGTGACCTACAACACGATTCGATAAAACAAATAATTACAAAAAAAAATTGTACTTCGTATGTTTTGGCATTTTTAGTACGCGGTTCAAGATTTTTAGAGCGTATTTCGATATTTTCAGTTCGAGGTACAAGTCGCGTTTTATCGAATTTTACATTATACTTCAATTTTGCAGAAAATTTCGCGGAGAATCGAACGGCAGCACTGAAATCTCGTGTTAATGTCGTGCAATTACCGTGTCCGCTGTAAATTACACGGTGTTTTTGGTCTGCTGGAAAGCTATGCAATTTGACGGCTTGTATACCCGTTTCGGTTTTTTCACAAACGCCGTCCAATCGTATTTGAAGGCATTTGGGGGCGTATAAATATTTGGCTAAGCCGGTCGTGTCCCGTGGTATTGAACCGTCGAGACGGAATTTCTATAGATTTCGCGAGCGGATTACGACGAGATTTACCGAACACACAACGATTTCCATCGAAATCGCAGCCGCGGGACGAATCCGAATGCGAACGGCCGGCTGTAACTCCCGAGACGACCGCGTCACTTTTCCGTAACATCCTACCCCCCTCCCCCGGGGTCATCCCGGATCATAGGCACCGGACAAGACACGACACTATAGACGTACGTATTTTTTTTTTTTATTAATACAAAAACAATATTATCGTCGGCACTTAACATAATATACGCGTACACACACACACAAACACAAACACACACACACACAGACAAACACACACACTGGTACGACGACAAAGACGCCGAAACGTAAACGATAATATCGATCGAAACTTTGGCGGGAACTTTTTTTTTTTTTACCGCGCGCGAACCTCTTAACCTTTTCCGCCGCCGCGACGAACGCCGTACACTGCAATCACTCGGGCGGGCGGACGGGCGCGAGTGCGCGCGCACGCACACATACATACATAAACACATACACATACACATACACATACACACATACCCGGTGTAATTTTGATTAAGTTTTTAAAAAAATGATTCCCCTCCTCCCCTCCCCCGCCCGTCTAAACAAGTAGGTCATACGCGTCATTATAAATGCGCGAATTCTCGTATCGACGACACGCGGACACGCAGGCCCCCCCCTACCTCCCAGGTTAAAATAATATACGAAACCGTTTGGCGAGACGTTGCGTAAAAGACGCGTAACTATTTATGTTTTTTTCCTTCTACTTTTTTTTTTCACGTTACCGCGCGTTCAAGTCGTGATATTTTCTTTTAGGGGCAACGACCGAATTTTTTCAAAAAAAAAAAAAAATAATAAAATAAAAATAGAAACCCCCCGTCGATATTTTCGATACAATAACCCCGACCAGTACATAATGTTTAGTCGATATATATGTATACGCTAAAAGCCGAACGCTTAAACGCTAAAAGCTCTATGCGCGACGCGGCGTAGGTGTGCAGCGGCGTACGAATCGCCCTTATTTATTTATCGTATAAAAATAGCGTGCGGCGCGTTACAGTCTAATATATAATAATAATAATACATAATATACAAAACCAAAAATACGCGCGTACACACACAAATAAATAAATATATAATATGTATGTCTATGTATGTATATATATGTATATATATATATATATATATATATATATATATATATATATATATTATACAGTAGTAACGCCACGCGGAGGGTTAATCAATACCGGTCGACGGAGGCGGAACTTTCCGTCTTTATGTATATACACGCGGCGGCGGCGGTGGCGGCGTCCGTCCGATCGCCCGTACGCGAGCCGGCCGCCGCCGCCGCCGCCGCCACCAACGAAGAAGAGGGCAACACAAAATTGCACTACGGTTTCACGGCCGCGAGTTATAGCGCGCCCGCGTCCCCCGGCCCCGTCGCTGCGCACACACGTGAAAACGTTACGACCCCCGGTATAGGCCTCCGTCCGTCACACCCGCCGCGCGCGGTCGGTCGTACGGGATTTATTTTCGTTATTCCGGGAGTAAAGACGAGCGTTCGTTACACGACGAGTATACGGGGAGACGACGACGACGACGACGACACGTGTGTGCGGCTGCCCGCGTAAAATCGATTCCCTCTCCGACCACGCCGGCCGTTATATTCCAGGCGAAAATATATTACACATTATTATACACAAGACGACACAGCCGTATTACAATATAACGACACGCGGCAGCACGTGTGACGGCCGCGGCGTCGTCGCGGTGGTCGTGCAGCAGCGGTCCGCGGCCGTGGCTCGCGCGGCGGCAGACGTACGGCACAGCAGCGTCTCGTAGCCGCGCATCGGTTTCTCGCGGCGACGTCCTGACCGCGCGCGCCACCGCCGCCGCGAGACGCGACAACCCTTCCCGCTCGAGGCCGCCACCCCGCTGGCCGGCGGGGGACCGTATAACAACACTGTTGCCTACGCGGCGCGCCGTCTAATTACGCATATTGACGCCGACGCCGACGCCGCCGCCGCCGCAAGTGTTCATTCAATACACGGCCGCGCGAGAAGCGAGAAGGAAAAAAACGGGCGCGAGAGGATATACACGGCGGTGCACATCGATTTTCGCGTGACCGTGAAACCCGACGATCTAATTATTATTATCATATTTTTTTTTTTTTTTTTTTTTT
>CABPRJ010000480.1:1344780-1472650 GCA_902439185.1 Cinara cedri
TGAAGAGCCTTGAAGAGCCTTAGGTCGACGCCGCACGGTGTAACAGCGTAATAACTATTGCGTTATATAACGCGAAAATAAAAATAAAAAAAAACGCACGTACGCGCCCACAACGGTACAGTCTGTGTCCCGAAAAAAAAATATAAATAAAACCGCAGAGCCACCGCCGTGTAGGTACGTACTCACGTTTTTGTTATGCGAACGTCGTCGCGACTCTGCGATGATTTATTTATGTCAGGGGTTTTTTTTTTTTTCTTGTACGCCGAAACGAGACATTGTCGCGTCCGCGGCCGAAAAGAAATCATTTGCGCGGGATCGAGCGAAAAGAATGTCCGGAGCGCTCGCCACTCGCGTACGTGTACGCAACGTCGGCGACCCAAAAGTCGGCGTCCCGTCCGTATTCGCGTTTGTCGGAATAACACCCGGTACCGTTGCGAAAACCGAACGTTATTGTTATTCGTAGGTACGCCGGCGGAACCGGCTCGGAAAATATCGAGGCTCCGCACAGTGGACGTTTTTGCGCGAGGCATCGACGACGGGCGTTTTCAGATTCGGAGCGTATAGTGAGCGATCTATCACACGGGTTTACGGCGATATGCGCGTGCGTTATCGCTTTCCGTCCTTGTTCTCGTACCGAGCGGTTTATCGTTACGATTCAACAATGTTTCTTTTTAGTTTGCCGTTTTTGGTTTCGGCCGCGGCTCTCGTGCGGCACGTTTTAGAGATTCGGAGCGTAGCGCGGAAATATGTATCGGTTTTACGACGGTGTTTATCCAATTCTATTCGCGAACGGCTTTTCTGCCAGAAATCTTCGCCCGGCCTACCAAGCGTAGCGCTTTTTCCGAATGGAAATTCTATCTAGCGGCACTTAAAAGAGGTCGTTTTTCGATTTACCACGCGGTTTTCGTAATAACCGGGAAAATGTACGCACACGCTCAAAACAAACTTCGCTGCGAATCGTTTTTCGTTACCATATCGGTTTATCGTTGCGTAAAATTAATTGAATTCCGCTCTATATCCTACCTTCACCCACAACGATGGCCCGCCGGTCGTGCGAAGTGTGTCAGTCTCTTTTTTTCTGTTTTTCTCGCGAGTCCCGTCGTCATATTATTATTCCCGCCCCTACTTCGTCGCCGTCACCCCTCTCGCGCGATCGAATCGGCGATAAATTCTAATTATACGGTTTTCGCTTCGAAATCACCGGTCCGCGGTCCTGTACGCAATGTCATTATATTATAGTCGTACGCGCCTCTGCAACGCCGGCTGCCCACGACACCCGCGCCCACGCCGCCGCGCGGGCAGGTCGTCGTCATTCTCGATTCTGTTCAAACGGAATACGGAGGTTTAATCTATTCCGCTATATTCGGCTACGGCCGCGGGTTTCAAAAAAAAAAAAAACTAAAAATAATGATAATAATGACAATTGAGCGAGTATACATCCTCGGGTGCCACTGCGGTTTTCACGTCGGACCCGTCGAAAATCGAGTTTTCCCCGTCTCTCGTAGAGCACGGCGTCCTGCAGCCCGAGACCGACGACTAGTTTACGGTAACACCGCTGGCCGTTAGGTTATGTTATCGCTGCGCCACGGCCGCCGACGTCGGTATACGCGGTGGACTTGTACAAGCGACCGCGCGTAAACAACGAACGGATCGTCCACGGGCGTGCGAGTGGTTCCGAGGGCCGAGAGCTGGCCGGATCACGAAAAATGTACGACCGCGTTGTGCGTTCGCCGCACGTCCCGACGCAAAGAAAAAAAAAAAAAAACGTTATTTTCGTTATTTCGCCGTTGTTGTTTCGGAACACGTGCCGAAGCGGTGGGTGCCGATCGCGGACGAATCTCCCGGCCGCGATACTTGCCGACGGACAGGCGCGTACGCGTGACGTTTGCCCAAAGATTTTTTTTTTTTTTTTCTGTGCGGAGGCCGGGGAAAATTTCGAAAACCGTCCGCGATTGTTCGCGCGGCGTACGTAACAATGCATAATGACGTCGTAACGGTATAACGACATTTACAGCGCACATTGCGGGTTATCGGTGTCGCGGATCGACGCGCGAAATTCTCGCGATTATTACGTTAACGACAACAATGCGTAATGGCAACAATACGAGCGCGATGTGTTATTAGCCCGGGCGTGTTGTTGCGGACGTCGGTTGGTCAACGGCGACGGCGGTACTCTTTCCTCCGGACGCCGCGGCCGGGACACCGCGGGTGTTCGCGCCCCGGTCCAGTTGCCGGCGGTGCCGCGGCGGTCCTCGGCACGCGGGCGCGCGATATCGTCGCACTTGCGCCCGCCGCACGCGAGTGTACCGCGGCCGTACGCGCACGGGACGACCGTTAACCCCGCGCGGTCGACGGCGACGCGTTACTCCCGCGCCGTCGTGCGGGGGTAGCCGCGACCGCGCCGTCCGTAACAACGCCTCGTTTGTGACCGCGCGCGCGCGTTAACCCGTATTTCGTCATTATTATTATTTTTTTATTTTTCCATTTCTTTAATAAATTATCGCGGTTTACACGTATAATACACGGGTGTTTACGTTTTTGTTTTTGTTTTTTTTTTTTTCATATAAACCGTACAATGTCTCTATTCAACGGACTATATACAGGGCGATTCATTGAGCGCGCCCGCCCCGTTTTCGGAGGGTTTTTTTCCGGATTTTTCACGACGTTTAAGGACCGTAGGCGATGCCGGCTTTGGTTTTTCGAAACGAGAACCAGTAACGGAAAAAAATCCGGTGTTGAAATTGCCGATTTCCGTCAACTCGTTCGCGAGACATTCCACTTTTAAGTTTAGACAGGGGGAGAGGATACATTACACAGTAGCGGAGCATGGTATTCGGGTAGCGGCACAGCGCCAGGTGTTTGAATAGCGCTCCACTACTATGACCCTGGTCAAACTCGAATGTGAAATATCTCGCGAACGGTTCGACAGTAATTGACGAAAACGTCAACACCTAAACGTATTCAAACTATAATTCGCTATCCGTACATTAGAATTTTCAATACAGATTCTCGTTTGAAAAACCAAAAGTCGGTATCGCCAAACGATATTCCTTAAATGTCGAGGAAAATTCAAGTGTACGAAAATATCGTCTTTAACCAGTGGCGGATTTACGGGGGGGAGAGTGTCCGGGAAGTCTGGACCCCCTTCCCCCTAGACACCGACATAATTTCAATAAAATATCGTCCAAAAAAGTGGCATCTATTAATAGAGATATCTTTTAAATACATATGATTTTTCAGAACCCCTCCCGAAAAAATGTTGAAAATCCGTTTTTGTCTTTGACAATGTATAAGGTACACTTAAAATTTCCGATGACCAGAACGAATTCGAATGTATGCATAACTTACCTCTCTAAAAATGGGACGAACACGTTTGATGAATCACCCTGTATGGGTACGCTGTGTCGTATACTACCGCGGCTACCGCTCGTTTATGTTTCGCGGGATAATGTCCGTCTGTTCGCTACGTCCGTCTTTCGGGCGCTATGGCGGGGAGCGCTGACGATTCTTCATCCGGAAATGGAGAATTTTTTTTTTTTTTTTAAAACCACTCGGACGAACGGTTAACGACTTTCGTCGATCCGTCAACGAATACATATAGGAAATACGTTTCGTATTTTTCGATTGCAGTTTACGATAATTTGCGGATAACAATAACACTATCGCACCCGTACCGGCCGGACCGTATACCGTGTGCGTATTGCGTGTGTCGTAGTGCCGCGACAACGACGACCCCGGGCGCGCTAACGTTTTTCTTTCAGTAACGCGTGATTTTTTTATTGTTATTATTATTTTTTTTTTTGCGGGGAGGGGGATATACATATATATATATATATATACGTATTATATTTCTCGCTTTCTTTTCGCCGTTCGAGACCGCGTCGGCGTTTCGTTTCGCGCGGAAAACAATGAGTCCCGCGTGTAAAAAAAAAAAAAAACGTACGCGTACGCGCGTATTGTGCGGCCGGCGCGGCGTTTGCCCGGCAAAGTCGGTCGAAAAAAAAAACGTGCGGTCCGGGAGCGGCCGTGCGGAAAAAATCGAGTCCCGCGGCGCGCGCGCGGGGTTACGCAACCGCGAGACGGCAGTCGCGTATACGCGCGGCTCGCGTTGTCGTCCCGCAAACCGCGCGCGTGTACACCGTCTGCGATGCGCACGCTGTACACGCGCGTACGGTTATTTTTCGCCACGGGACCCGGACGCGGCGTTTACGAGGGCGGTGGGGCGGGTGGTGCCGTAGGGGCCGCGGTCCTTCCCCCCCCCCCGTCCTCTGCGGGACACCGACAACTACCCGCAGACAACGGTTTCTTTCGGAAACCCGCGTCGGAAGTTCAGAGCGTCGATAAATATTTCGCAATCACGGCCGCTCTGTGCAGAGCGTCGAGCCGTCGACGGTGGTCATGTCGGTTAACAGTGTCGTTCCCGGACCGGAGGCCTATATTGTCGACTCGGTGGTGCCGGTACGCGGACGAAACGCGCCGAAACTGGCGGGACCGCGAAAACGCCGTCGATAATCGAACGAGAAACGAGTGCAAATGAATACCGCCGACGGATTACGCGCGGTTACGAAATATCGCTCGCGTAACGGCCGCGCGACGGTTCCCGCTCCGGATGTTTTCGTTCGCCTGGCTTCATCGCCGCGCGCTCGCGGTTTTCCGTTACGGCGCGCCGCGCGCGCGCCGTAGCCCGCGTAGGACCGGACGGGCGGGAAAAAAAAAGTAATCAATCATCCGCGACGACGATACAATCAGACACAGAAGAAAAAAAAAAAAAGAATACGACGAAGAACGGGCCGGAGACGGGAACAATGCGGCGGCGATGACGCGACGACCGCGACGCGATCGGGAAAAGTGAATTCGCCGACGCTAATGTTATTATCATTATTATTATTATTATTATTGTTATTATTTATATCGGGCGCGTATTATAGAAAGAAAACTCGGTCAACGAAACCAAAAGCGATTTGGAAATATAATGTGCGGAGACGACGGCGTCGCGGGAATATTGCGTGTACACCGGGCGCGACTGACGGTGACAGACAGAGTGAGAGAGAGAGAGAGAGAGGGAGAGAGAGAGAGTGAGAGAGACGGAAAGAGAGGAAAATCTCGACGGCAAATTCGTGTGACGACAGACGCGACGCGTTTTCCTCGAGAATAATCAAATTTCGTCGACGTCATACGCGCGGTATTTTTTTTTTTTTTTTTTATAGACGTTGACGGCTTCCGTCAATTTGACGCGCGGTGTGCCTACATCAATAATTGTTCGTATGCGACGGGGAATTTGTGTGATCCCCCGGACGCTGGTACACTCTGTATAATATCTGCGCGGTTATTCCCGTACGCCCGCAATAATTTATACGCGCGCGCAGCGCACTGCCGGAGTGACGAAAATCGTAAAAACGAAAAATAAAAAAATTTCGATGTTGATAACAATTGTATTATAGATAATAACGCGCGTGCATTTAACAAAAAAAAAAAAATTTAAAAATTTAAAACCTAGTTATGTAATTGTAATTAGCATGTTAAATTGCAAATATACACGGCCGACCCGTGCGATACGTTTTGTTGGGTTTTTACCGTAAACGCACACGCCTATGCCCGTCCACGTGTATTATTGTGTATTGAAATCCGACCGAATTATCACGTTTACCCGTTTCCGGATAAACTTCCGCGGTCGCGGGCGCTCGTCGAACGGGCGAAACGTACGGCGCGCGTCCCGTTCGTCGGCCGGGACGGTCGTTTCCGACGGAACACGCGACGCGAGCCACGGGCGAACGGGCACACGTCGGCGCGCGGCTGAACACACGGGTGGGCCGCGGCCGGTATCGCCGCGACCGGACCGCGGACCGATCGGCAAACGGCGCGGCGCGCGACCGCGTCGCACTGCCGTTGCACGTTCGCGCGGCCTTTCGGCGGACCGCTACTGCCGCGTCCGTTCGCGTTTCGCCGCGATTCCGTTTCGTTTCGCGTTTCGGTTTCCCGACAACGGCCTACGTCTACGCGCGGCCCACGTGACGCCGGGGTGCCGCGGCGCGACTCTGCGCGTACGGCACACAGACGGAGCGTAATAACGCGCCGTAGACCGGACGCGGGAAAAAAAAAAATATAACGAGATCGCGCCGGAAAAACGCGTAAAACTATAGCTGTGATAGCGGCGCGCGGTCCGATCGTCGTCGTTATAATTGTTATTATTATTTTTTTTATTTTTTTTCGGATCACGTCGCGAGGGGTGACCGTAAGAACGCCGTACCCGAGTCGTGGGGGCGGGGGGGCGGGGGGTGTTTCGTCGGCGTTCTCCGGTAACAATAACGCGGAATCGACCCAAAGTCCTCGGCGTACGTACCGCAATATTCGGACGGCGGCCCGGGGAAAAGCGACCGGCCGGGGACGGACGCAATCGCGGCCCGTGCAAATCTGCAATTCCCGCGATCATCCGCCGTCGGTTGATTTCGCCGCAGCCGAAAATTATACGCTCGCGCCGGAGACGTTCGAGACATCCCGCTACGGTTGTTTTTGTGTGTAGCGATGAAAAATGTTCAATTGTCGTCGACCCCTCGGAGAGAGAAATACGAACGCCCGTAACAATAAATAAGCGTGCGACACAAACCCGTGCGGTCGCGGCATTGTGACCGCGCCCGACACGCGTTCGCGCGTCGTTTTCGGGTGTCGATCGCGAAAAACCGAACGGCCGCGATATTTCGCGCGACGAGACGCGCGGAAAAATTTGAGTAATCACGCGCATCGCCGTTGACGGCGAAACACTGGTGTCTAGACAACAGAAATCACGGGTAAAACGGGAAGGGAATAAAAAAAAATAAATTTAAAATATAACGACGAACAGCATCGATTAAAGTTAAACGCTACTGGGCAATCGCAACGCGACGTCGGGGGAGAGAAGAATTACCGAAAAAAATGGTTTTTTTTTTTTTTGATTTTTTGATTTTTTCGGGGCAATTTTTCCGACCGATATCCAAGCATTTGCGCGTCATGCGTCTCGGGCGCCATTAAGATGCGAAAAACAATACGTTTTTACACGGCTCGTTTACGCGTTTCAAACGGGATTGCGTATTATTTATATTGGGAAAATTAGGACTCTCGTCAGTTTACGGTTTTCGCTCGGTTTTGGAACGGCGTGCGCGACGTAAACAAAACGGTGTTTTTCCGAAGAAATTTGCACGCTTGTAAAAAAACCTACCACAGAGTCTCGCTATCATTTTTTTGTTTTTTTCTTTTTCGTCGCCTCGGGTGTTTTTCGCAGGTATATAATTTGTCGAAAAAAAAATAATATAAAAATGTCGTAACGTAGGTATTAAAAATAATAATAATAAAAAAAAAAAAAAAAAAAACCATTTTCGGACCTGACCAAGGTAAATTCATACGGGACAATAATTCCTATTATTATTATGTTATCTTACCTGACGATCTGTGCGTCGACGGGACTGCAGTGCGGCGGCGTTATCCTCACGCGGGGCACTATTTTTTTATTTATTAATTTTTTTTTTTCTATACAGGTGTATACGATATTATTGATACGATGTGTATATTTTATTTTTTTTTTCGCTAATCGCGGCGATCGATTATTTTATTTTTAACACTTCGGTAAAAAAAAAAAAAAATAATAAAAAAAAAAATCAAAAAAACTATTTTCTTTCGAAAAAATACCGGGCGACGGGCGTCCGCGCGCGCATCGTCGTCGGTTCGTCGGGCGGATTTTTTCTCTCGTCGCCGAACAAACAAAGCGGACCCGGGGCAGGTGAAAATAGCCGAATTTCACGAAAACGGAAAAAAAAAAAAAAAAAAAAAAAAGTATATTACTAACCGAAAGCACAAAAACCGGCAAGACGGACGACCGAACAGCGAACCGAATTGTTATTTTTTCGGGGAAAAAGGAAAAAAAAAAAAATCAATACTATTTTTCGTACCGCGTACGACGGCCACGGCGAAAAATATCGATATAAAACGGCAACAATAAAAACGACGGCGTCGACGATATTGTTATTTTTGCGTCTCTCGCGTGTGTGTGTGCGTGTGTTGCCGCGCGCGCGCGAGAGAGTGTTGTTCGCGTATCGGATGCGTCTGTTCCACTGCCGGGCCGGAGGACAACCCAGTTTCGCCTGGCGCGTCTTCGGCGACCGCCGCCGCCGCCGCCGCCACCGCCGCCGCAGTTACCGTCAACCGGTGCCCCCTCCCCGTTAACGCGCGCGCGAAATAAAATTACACACAATAATAACGCGCACCGGTCAGTCGTCATCGTCGTCGTCGTCGTCGTCGGCGGCGGCGGCGGCGGTACGTTCGCACACAAACGCGCGCGCGCACCACGGCACGCAAACGCAAACGGACGGCGCACCGACGCACATGCGCGCGCGCGCTCGCGCACACAATCGACGCCGCCGCCGTACACTTTTGCTTTCCACCGGGTGACACGCGACTCATCTCTCTGCCGCGCCGCCGCCGCCGCCGCCGCCGCCGTGACGCGGTGGCCCAGTTACCGGCTGCGCTGTTATTGCCTACCGCTCGCGCGCGCGCGCGGTAGGCAGCGCCCGTGGTACCGTTTTTATTTTCGTGGGCGGCACCCGCGGTACGGGCGGCCGGCGAGCGGGGCGAAACGGGGCGGCGCCCGCGGACGGCCGACAGTGGGGCACGGTAACGGGTTGGCGCGCGTACGTTACCGGCGTCCAAACGGCGTCCGCCGCGCGCGTCGGGGGGAGGGAGCCCCGGAGAGAGACGCGCGAAGGTCGGTCCGCCGCGCCGCCGCCGGTCAGTAGTGCGTCGCGGACCGCCGGTGCGTTTCCGCGGTCGTCGAGCGACACGTCGGTCCGCTACGCCGCACAGCGACAACGAACACCGTTGTCGTCGGGACCGGCGGATACGCGGATTCCGAACGCGCCCGCGCGCCGCACTGCGATACAATGCGTATTGCGTTCAGTTGCGCAAAATCCGTCCGACCGATTCGGAAATTCATCGTGTCCACAATTATTAACCTCGGGGACACGTCGATTTTCCGCGGGACGCAGTAACGATAATGATATCGTTAGTTCAATAGTGTAAAGCCGCCCATCGTTTTGCTCGCACAAAAGACGAAAAAACGAATACGTTTCCCGTGTGAAATTCTGTTTTTCGATTATCGCACAGTATTCGCATTGATTACCGAAAACCCATTCCGGTGTACATTACGTCTCGTAGCGTTTTGAATAAACATAAATACGAAGAAACAATACGATATCGGTACCCGTTGATACTTTTTATGTAAATCGCACAAAATACATTCAAACTGCAGCGTATACTGGTACAGAGCAGTGTACATTATTTTTTTTTTTTTTTTATCGATAATCAGATAAAAAAATGTCGATATTCCATCATAATAAAATATGTTAGCGTGTATTGCAGGTATAACATAATGTTATTATTACCGTTACGTATCCTATTATAATGTATGCCTATCCATACAGTGGTGTGTCCTTCTGATACTGATCAAATTAAATTCCATAAATAAATAATAATAGTAATAAAAATAAAAAAAATAAAAAAAAAATGAGCAATAACGATATCAATGCTAACTGCTCAGCTATACGAGCTGTAAATACGACGGTTTAACTTCAGTTTCGCGATTGTCGCTAAATTATTTGCGATCCGACCACAAAAACCATTTTTCTAGAACTAGTTGCGTTTTATCGAGATTTTCTCGTCGTGAAACCTATCCGGATAACTATATCGGTACGAAACGGGAATATTATAGATCGAATACTAATACTCAATTTCAATATGATATAATAATTGTAGGGCAATGTTGAACTATATTGTATACGTGCAAAAATACTCAACTCCGAAATTCAATTTTTTTTTTTTTTTTTTTTTTTTTATTAGCCCTACAGTGAGTAAATAGCTGGCGTATGCTCAACTCGAGAAACACGATTTTCGAGTTGTTAATACAATATTCGATTATTGTACACAATCGAAATACCCAGCAGATTTCCTGCGTATTTATCACGTTCCCGTTATTTGATATGACTAAATGTTAAAAACGTATAATTTTCAATGTATACTAATACTACTACACACGATATGTGTATTATAGTATAATGTACCAGACGTGGCCGAATTTGTTCTGGTAGGGATCTACCGAGAATATATTTGTCCTGTGCGGATCGACTTCCTAATGTACACGTAAATGTGCAACCGATTATGAATGACCTAATATATGGGTGCAATAATAACACACAGCCGTATGAAGCTCGTAATAAACGATAATCGCGTTGAAACGTACAGTTAAGTAAGTCTGTCGTCAAACTTGTATTAACACCGACGATATAATGCGGTACATTCACGATTGCCAGTGTAAACTCAGTTGAATTGTGTTGCTCGACGAACCGGCAGCGAAATAATGATGTATTAATACGAGTACGATCATCAAACGTGATTTATCTACCGATTATGTAAAAAAGTATGTACCGACAAATGGGGATCGGCTCTTAAACCGCTGGCGATCTATACCGGTCGACCCCGGTGCACACTGATATCAGTTCGAATGTTTTTTTATTTCTGCTTAAAATTAGATACCGCCTATAGTTTACAATCCGGACACACTCCGAATATTATAATAATGGCGTTTGACAAACAATTTTTCTAACCGAAATAAAAATTCCATATTTCAAAAGTAACGATTTCACACGGACAAAATTATACAGCGCACACGCCGAGTACGCGAATCATTGAAATGCGATTACTCGACGATTTCATTTTTGATTCGGATGGTAGCGAGAGATATCTATTGGTTTTACTATTATGTGTGCGTGTGTGTGTTTTTTTTTGTATTTTTCGTGCCTGTGAACAACTTTTCTACCGGAAAACTTGCACTGAATTATAGACTATAGCGCGTTTTCTGAAAGGAGATCGTTTTTAGATGTCCCAAGGGGTTTTTGAAATAAAGGGGGAAAACCCGAAAGAAAATTATACAGGTAGAATGGCAAATATTTACGGCGCGCCTCGGCGCTGCCGTTTTCGTTGGTTTTATTATGTTAACACGACGTTTTCCGCCAGAAATTCCGCTCCGATTTAAAAATCACAAGTGACCGATTTTTTTTCCTTTTTTGATTTGTGTTCACTGTATATTCTCGCGAGGATGCGACACAATATATATGCCTGTATCTTCGGGAAAGATACGCCGCGATTTCCGAATTCGACGTCAACTCGTCCTGCATATCGGCGACGATTAATCTACAAGAGTAAAACCGTTGTGTAATGCGCGTATACCGATAATAATAATAATAATAATAATAATAATAATAATAATAATACGTACGCTTTGTTTTGACTCTGAACTTCTATGTGGGTACACTAAACTTAAAATGGTATGTAGAAAACAAAACGAAGAAAAAAAAAAAAAAAAAAAATTTCCGACGAGGTTATAATAATTCAATATGAACTTGCCATAACGACACGTGACCGGGGCCGTGCCGCGGCTGCAATCGGTATAATATACCGCAGAATATTGGAGCGGTCGTGCGGTCGATTGTTTTTCGAGATAAAAAAAAAAAAAAAAAAAAAAAGTTTAATTATAATATATCTATCGCGTTCAAACGCGCGAATATCATATTATATTAGGTACCCGTGTGTATACACACGTACGTATAATAATATATTATAATATTATCGGATCGTTTACCTTTACCTATCGTGCGCGGGTAAATATAAAAACGATAGAAAAATGACACGCACCCGTGTACGCGTATTATAATATATTGCGGTGCGTGTACGGATACTATAAAAAAAAAAAAAAAAAAAAAATGGCGGCGGTCGCGTGCCGTACCGCGCGGGTCGAACCTATTCAGGGACCGCGCGGCCCGGCGATTCCCTCGACCGTGATTGGCGGGCCGCAATCCCGTACGGCATTGGTGGCCCGTAATCCGAATTCGACCCGTGCCCGTACCGCGCGTTACGGAAACACAAAACGGCAAGGGGCCGTTAGTGAGAAGTCGAGGAGACAGAGGGAGATTTTTAATGAGAGTGGTGTATTTCTGCGCGCAAACGTTACGACCGTCGCTATCGAAAAACGATTCTGAACGGCGTTTCGGTTATACGATGCAGCACGTTTCGAAAGGCCGTAGTAAATTATTATACGATTCGAAAACAATACAGTTCGTATACATATTCCCGCGGTTTTTCTCATTTATTATGAAAACCCATGGGAAAATCAAAAAAAAAAAATGAACATCATTGTAAAACCAACACATTCCTCGCTCCGCTCGGAATCTAAACACTAAAAAGTCTGAGTATTATATACACAGCGGTGTCCTCGTCAGTTTTATAATATACCGACAATATCTGCTTAATATATTACGCATATTATTAGTTCACAACAATTTTACCATGAAATTATAATATTATCACGTTTACAGTTTCTTTATATTCGTCGTTATTTCTAGATTTATAAATTCTATAACTATGCAGATACACTTATTTTGTTTAGTTTATTGTTTAACTGAATCTCCGTGTGTAGCATTTATAATGGTCGTTTTTAGTTTAAATTTCCGTTAGTTTTGGTAACATTTAATAATTACCCGCAAACGCAAAAAGCGCTGGTCTCAATGGTCGTAAACACGTAGTAATTTAATACCGTGCGATTTTCGATTTGATATTATTTAGTAGTTTATTACCACAATGAAATAAAATGAAGAAAATGTGATCGGCGGCGTGTAAATTGAAAACATAATTTCTGCCCCTTAAATTTTACATTTTATTACTACGCTTAGGCAACCCGCCACGCACGTTTCGGCGATATCGACTGTTGACGTCTAAATGCATACACAACAACTACTGTCTCGTACGTCATATAGGTTTCCCGAAATATGCCAACGTTACCTATCACCCCCCCCCCCCCCCCCCGCCTCCCGCCACTTAAATGTATCGACTTGGTAATATTACGATTGATGGTATTTAATAAACGTTACAAGGCGTATCTTCAAGGTCCGTGATCACATTTTGATCGAAATTATGTGGGACGCCTATACTGTTTCAATACAAACATGAAAAATCGGCAATGTTTTTCTACGGCCATCGTTATTTTCCGGACTCATCAGTAGATAAAATAACGGTTTTTTGGCACATCAACATATGCATAATACAATTACAAATAATGTTTTCTAAGTGCAATAAAATTTATAGGCAGTGAATAGATAAATTCGGTATCGGGCACCGTGAGTAGGCTACTTGTGTAGGTGGATAGACGGGAAGAAAGGCGAAGAATATGGAGATGAAACGTGTTTCGTGCAAATAACTACGTAGATTTAGTTATTTGAAATTATTGTCTATTGCATTTTGAACGTAATAAATTGAGGATGGCAATAGTAGTAATAATTCCCCGCCCCCTCAGGGGAAATGTAGTTTTTTATTACCAAGTTACATTAATAATATTTTCAATTCAAACAAATGACTTAAATTCGAAATCGTAATAATATATTTTTCAAATTTTTCTATTTTTTTTTTTTTTTTAAATACATACTTGTAACCATTGTGTATACTAATTTAAACAATATACTGATTTTTTATATATAAATAATATTTTATAAGTAGAAAGAAATAAATAAATAAATGAATGCGTCACCGGGAGTATTAAGATGAGTGCATTGTACGACCGGTTCAAATTGAAAATTCATCGTCAGGTAAGTCGCGGTGAAAAGGTAAAACGCGATTGAATGTGAACAAATAAGCGAAGGAATAGGTACGTAGAGAAAAAATTACACAAATTGATCGTTTTACATAAAAATAATTCATTTCAACAGGGTAATAATAATTTAAAACGAGTTATTGTTAGACAATGTTAGACACGTTCGGAAATATCAACGGTTTGGTTATTATTCAGTTGTTATTTAATCCACCGCGTATGAACATACGCAATACGGTGTTCGATAACGGCCACGGGGAAAATGTCCAGAGTTTTTCCGCCCGGCCGGATTCCGTACGCCGGACAATATATTTTCGTGTCGGCCAATTTTTTTCGTATTCGGCGATATTCCCGTCTGGACACGCGCGTGTGTACGTACGGTTTCGTTTCGTGCGTTTTAGTACGCGGGCATTTCGCGAGCGGCCGCCGACTGTCGCTGGCCGGCTACGGTGTGCACGGGCCACTCGTCCCGCCGACACCGCGGCGCGCCGCAGTAGAGGGCGACGTTCGTACACGACGGTGTCGCGAATCGCGTGAACCGTATTACGATATCCGACAAAAACATTATTGTCGCACCGCGGTTTGTCCGATCGCGCGCGCCGGCACTTTTCCGCCTTTTTCCGACTTTCTGTGCGGTCCGCGCGTACCGCGGACCGGGAGACCGCTCGTGTCCGTACGTACGCGTCCCGCGCGAATTCGCATCCGGCGGAGACCGAGATTTCACTTCCCGGTGCGTTCTCCGATATTACACGCATATTACAACGCGCTGCGCTTGAACACTTTGAAAAACGAAAACGTCAAACGCGAAATTGAAACGCTCGCGTATAACGTGTAACAAATGAAAAACCTCTTAATGCGCGGTTGGTCGAACGAGCATTTAAAACCTTTACTAGACAGATTGTTTCGCAAACCTCATCGCTTTATCCGTTTTTGCTTGTGTTGTACGGGCCGATGATAGTCAATCACCCGAAAACCGGATTTCATCAAATTTTCTTCTCTCCTTCGACTTCGTCTCGACCATTCGGGGTCGGCCTTACACACGTCACAATCTTTGAAAACAAAAACCGACCGTCTACTATCTACCACCTGTAATTTAATTGATTTTTTATTTTTTTTTTTTAATCTATAAACAAATTTTCTACCAAATATCGGCAATAGCGGCCTCATCATCTTCAATTGTTTTTTTTTTAAAAAAAACTATTAAAATTTATCATAGAGATTTGAAATTTTCACCGAGTCTTTATATTTGATGTTTGATGACGTGACAACCAAACTTTTGAAATATTCTGTCGATTTTCGAGCATTTTTTTTGGCATTTTACATTTTCGAGTTTTTAATTGTTTTTATTTAGTACGGATACAATTGTTTTGGCCGAATAGAAAAGCTTGAAAACTAAACACGGGGTTCATTATACCTGAGTAGTGAGCACGCAATGGTAAAAATAAAAAGCCGAGCTTCGTGTCACGGTCTTTTTTTCGTTTCAATAATCGTTTAAAGTTGAAATTTTAACGGAAATCGTAAACGTAATCGCGCATTTGACTATTTCTTTCGAACAAAATGTTTTTCGCCCGGCCCGAATGTTCCGGAAAATCGCGTTGTTTTGTCGCGTTCAACAATACCGAGACCGGTATTATCTGCGCGATATTTACGCGTGATACGTGAGACGCCGACGGTAATAACGAGAATAGGAAGTCCGTCGTTACCAGCCGTCGTCGTACTTGGGCGTACGCAAGTTACAGTCACTGCGTAATGCATTATTGTTGTTATTCCGCGTTAATTTGACGGCGGCGGCGACGCCACGGCCGTACAATAATTGAATTTAAGCTTGAGGACATAATGCCTACAGTGTCCGTTACGAGCGAGATGATAACAATATCGTTTAATATAATACGCGATTAGCAAAACCGTCGCTGACCGCGATTTAATAATGCGCCGTAATAACACGTCCGTTTTACTTCGCGTCGTAGGCATTGCGTTGGGTACCCAACGTGTACCCAGCCTACCTATTGTAACGGAGATTTTTTTTTTTCGCAGTTGTCGTCGAAATAATTACCGTCCTCTCTCCGATTAGTAACGGCCAATTTCGTAGCCGCGAGACGCGATAATTCGGACTACGAAAGATGCCGACGACGTTTTGAAATCGGTCTTGATTTTTAATCGAAATGTACACGCGTAAAGATATTTTTATCAACATTAAGTGGTCGGAATCGGAAAAATAAAACGAAGTGGACTGTGCAGACTGTATGCGCTCCGTCTAATCCTTCGTCTTGATCCCAAATTTTCGGGGTCGGCCACCCTGTATAATCTTAAACTTGACCAGATCTTCCGCATCGTTCTCGCGTGCACCGGCCGTCCCCTGCGCATCATTCTCGTTCGCGTCCAATCGCCTCTTTTTCGGCCTTCCTCTTCCCCTATTTCCTCCTATACGTTTATTTTTATAAGCATTTTTTCACTGCTGTCTCCTCACGACACGCAAAAAAACGTCGCAATCGTTAATTTTCTCCGATTCCGTCCACTATTAAGCCTATGTTATTAAAAAAAAAAAACTTGCGACCCCGCGATTCATAAACTCAACCTAACTAGCGGGGTCCAATAATATTATAAAACCGAGTGAAAAAAACCTCGGTTTAATTTACCGAGTTCACGTCTCATCGGAGTGTTAATTTAATATTATGCCTTTCGCGTGCCTAGATGCATAGACATCGCGTCCGTGCGATCCGATGAGCGTAAAAACCAGTAGGTATATAAAAACGAGAGAAGACGATGATTGCATTATAATAATATTTATTATTATTTTTTTTTTAACTGAAATACGAGCGCGCGTGTGTGTGTGTGTGTGTGTGTGTGTTTTTTTATCACCGATACGTAAATACAATATTATTATATACTCGTAGTCCGAGATAGTGATCGCGTCGAAAAGGGAATAACAACGTTTTATTATCCCATGAAACTTCGATTAACGTTCGCGACTGCTCTTCGTGTATTATTTCGTCCAAATGGCTATTAATATACAATAGTATCGTACGCACGGCAATCGGATAATATTATATTATGTAGCGAAATTCGCTTTCTGAGATTAAAAATAAAAAAAAAAAAAATCAAATCAGGTTTGAAGTACCACCGACCGTTTTAATCAACTGTGCATGTTCCGCCCGTACCCGTATACTTATATTATATTTATATTCTCACACCTTTATTGCATTCCGTTCGTATACGTAAGCAAAAATATAATAGCTATCTGTACCGTGCATGGTGTACATCACCGTCGTCGTCATATCGATTTTCTTCTATTCGAGTATAATATAACATTGACATTCGACTTAATTTAGAGTTTTACACCGGTTTTTTTTTTTCTACACAGTTGTATAATAATTTATTCTGTACGACCTATATGATGGTCGTATACGCTGAAACAACACCTATAAAACAAGACTTTGATCGAAAAAACCTCGATACTTTCAAATAACACTATATATTATACTAACACAAACGGTTTTATTTTTATTGCTCTCCGCCACGATGAGAACCGAAAACACCGTTTAATCTGAATTTATATTATGTCGTCGAATTCGACATATATTACTGATTTAACTTTGTCACCTCACCCGTAGGTATATACTAGGGTGGTCCTTATTATTTTTTTTTTTAAAATTTGATCGGGCTACCCATGGTATTTGTTCGAAACCATAAAATAATGAATTGTGTAAAGTTTCGTAGTAATTGTTCAACTCTAAGGCGTGCCTCAAAAGGGTCGAAGTTCAATGGAGGGTGATTTTCCGATTTTTATAATTTTAGTCTAAAATAATTAAGATAGGCAAAAAAGTATACGAATAAAATATTNTTTTTTTTCCCCCCCCCCCCCCCCAAAAAAAAAAAAAAAACTAGTTTTTAGTATTAAATAACTAATAAATATAATATGCCGTATTGCGTACCTAAATTTTATATATAATGTTATACATATGTAATTCAAACTAAACACAAATAATATTTAAATAATAATATACATAAATGACATAATTAAATATTTAATAATTTTTTAGTGTATTTTTTTTAGCGTTGGGATATCTTTGCCGGTAATCATGTATGGTCTGAATTAAAAATTGCTTTTGATCTTCGTTTTGAGTGATTAAATTATTGTAATCACTCATTAATTTCACTCCTGGTTCTGCTGCGTCATTAACAACTTTTAAATTGGTAAATTTATTAAGTCCTTGTGTATAATGCTGATTACTTTTCCATAATACGGGAAATCACTAATACATTTACTTTTCCATAGATTCAAGTTTGTAATATCAATGGTGAAACGATTAACAGTATATTAACCGGTACCATTTTTTTCTTTTCTGATAATGGAACGTTTATATCAAAAGAAGCTAGTGCTGCTGTTTCAGCATTTAGGTACCATAGATGTCCACAAATTTTTTTTTGATGATACAAACGCAACTTTTTGATGTATATTTTCATACTCTAGTAATTTTTGAACAAACATAAGATCTTGGTACGGTGCTTCAATTGCTATATGCGCTCGAAACCAACTTTTTACGTAAATAGAAAAAATAAAAACGCATGTATCTTGGCATGACTTTAGTTAACGTGGTGACATTTTGAATTGTTTACGAAAAATGAATATTTTTAGGCAATATATTGCCTTGGCCATCCACCTAGCATGATGGGAAGCACCCGGAATACGAAATGATACTCCTCGATGTGGAGTTCCTCCGAGAAAAATAATCGTGAGCTCTAATAGTTCCCGGTAATCTTCACGAAATTGTTCTGTTTTTTGAATGGCCGAGAGCAAACTGAAGTACATCATTTTTTGTGTGCGATAAAGCCGTACAAATATTAAAATCTTCAATACCCGCATTAAAATTACTAATATTTAATTTGCTCCAGTAAATAATACGTCTAAAACCGAGTGAATAATAAACCCGTAAAGAGATGTTTAACATTTGAAGACTACGTGTTGTCACAGGACCTAGTCAACGTCGCAAAAACGTGAATAGGTATCATGTCTGCGCTAGTTTAGGCGGACACGTTAGAACATGTATAGTTAATATTGCACAGTTTTCCATTTGTATGAAGCATGCGTTTTAACCATGTTGTTAGTGGACTATTTAATAGCTACTATAAAGTTGTGTATGCAGTTATGTTGTACATTTTCTCAGTACAAAATATGTTTTTATTGTACAAGCTATTGCCATGTGAAATATACTAAAAATCAGTTTTGGTTATTTTGTAGGTGAACGAGTTGTTAAATGAAAAATGTACAAGTAACATTTTTCGTAGGATAAACAATTTAAAAAATATATTGTTCTTACACTTTTTAGTCTGTCTTAAAAATTTTAGACTAAAATTACAAAAATCACTAAAAATCACCCTTATTTGAACTTCAACCCACTTGAGGCACGCCTTAAGGTCTACCGATTATTACGAAACTTTACAAAACATATTTTTTTGCGGGTTTGAACAAATTTCAGTGGTAGCCCAATCAAAAATCGAAAAACAATTTTCTTCATCTATAGTCTAAGGACCACCCTAGTATACACTGTATAATATAGTTATACCTATAGAAGCCAAACAAAACTGTTGGAATATTCTTATCTCTCCAAGAATCACTCTACTTCCCTCGTAGCATCTTCATCTCATTCAGACTGACCACAATGTCTCGTGTTATCATCACATAGAAATCCGTCGACTATCGCTTAAGAGCGTTTAGTTTAAGTTAATTTTAAGTTAAATTAAGCGCCCTACTAAGTTAATTTTAAGTCATTATAGTAAATTATTATACACGTGTATTATAAATTTTAAAATACGTGTATCCTTCTCCTTCCCCTTATTCCGAGTATTTTGAGTCAGACCCACTCGTCATGAACTTCCAATTGATCCGCTATTCTATTCAATCATTCTCTCGTCATTCCACTCGTTCGGCTAAGCATTCACGTCTACACTTCATTCTTTCTCTGTTCTATTCTTCTGTCTACCGCCCAACACTCTGCAGAAGTTCAAACCACATAACATCTCTCTACACTCTTATATAACTCACATTAGAATCTCATTGGAATTCTCTTGTCACATAAAACAACTGGAGCTTTCCTCCGCTTGATTCAACTCTACTTAATTTTATGTAACACGTCTTCTTTTAGATTCAGAGAGAAGCGAAGAATATATGAGTTTTACAATGTAAATTGTTATTTTCTTTTTGAATTTGTACAACGTTTCTACCAGAAATGTTGTGTCGATTTTTAAACGTGCAATTTTTTTTTTTTTTAAAAAAAAAAGATATTTAGGATATTTATTAAGGTCATTTTTTGATTAACTTAGCGGTTTTCATAATAATTAAGAAAAACGGGAAAATTTACGAAAATAATGGTTTTATTATTTTAAATTTTGTATTTTTGCAGTAACTCAGTAAAAAATGTTCGTAGAGATTTGAAATTTGGACAAAAAATTATGTTTGCTTTTTATAGACGCGGAAAAAATTTTCAAAATCTTTGAGCTATTTTTGAGTTATTTAAAGACATTTTAATTTTGCGAGTTTTTCAAGTCATTTTTTTTCAGTAGATACTCTGTGGATAAAATTGTTGGACTGAATAGAAATATTTAAAAATTTAACAGGAGGTTTATTACAAATTGTACTTATTGGTCAACAAAAACAAAGTTAAATGTAATCTAGTAGTTTTTTTTTTTTATAAGAATTTAAATATCAAATTTTGACGATAACCGCAAATATTACGTGCTTTTAATTAATCACGTGTAACCGAACTCAGCTTAGAATCGCTTTTCGTTAGCGGTGATTGATCGTTTAGTGCAAATATACATTACGTTCCCCTCTTGTATCCTGCCTTCTCAACTTCTCCACTACAACAGTGGCCCATCCGTCGTGCGAACTGTGCCCGTTTTTTCTTTCGCTTGTTCGCTGTTCCCGCGTACATCCGAGATGGGAAAATTAGTCCGAGCCCATTGTTCAGGACACTTCTTAAACCGTTTGACCGACATTTTCACAGCGAGGCCGTAAACCCGATGCAAACGCGTTTGTACAACAGCAGCCAGGTGGAAGAATCGTGGGAGTATTTCGATCCCCGGTCACAGGGATAATGCCATTTTTACCTAAAAATTGCCGTTAGACGTTTACGGATTGAAATCAATGCAATTAATAATGATATTATCGAATCGGGGTCGTGCGCATTGTATTCTATTATCATATTAATTCAACCCGGATACTGTTCGGTCGTCACTGTGTACACGTCAGCATGTAAGACCGATTCATTCAAGGCGATTTACCAAGCGTATTTGCTCACCGTGTTTATTTGGTAAAACTTCGGACGCGTTGAAATTCTGATTTTCGGAATATTATTAAGCGTTGTTAGAGCCGCGATATTCTCGAACACCCGGATTTTTCGCGACATTTAAAGGGGTGACCTGGTGAACGATGGCGACTTTGGTTTTTCAAACGGGAGTGATGATACTCCGTCTGTTTATGCGATTTTCCGAACACGGGCTCCCGTTTGAAAAACCGAATTCGAGCGTCGCGAAAAATCCAAGCGTTCGGAAACACCGGCTTCCGATCTCCAAACGCCGGAATTCGGACACGCGCGCGTACGGGACGAGCGCGCTCGTTCGCCGTGTATACGCACGTACGCACGTACCGCAGCGAATTGTATTTTTTCCCGTCCGGGCCGATATAAACAACACCGGGTATCACGGGCGGCACTGTGCGCGCGGAATCCGAAAACGGGCCCGGGTTCGCGTAGCGTATCCGCGATGTTTTATTGGCGGTTTGCCCGCGCGGGGTTACTAATTTATTTCGTTAAAATAAACACGCGAAACGCAAATCCGATCGCATAAATTTGTAATTGAATTTATATATATAGACGTTATTATTCGAGTTTTTTTTATTTATTTCTCTGCGCTCCTAAATTTATTAAATATAATATATAATATTAACGATTTGATGTGCGCGCATACTTGCCGCCGCCGACTCACGACGGTCGCCATAACGCGAATATTGTAATACGATTTCGCACGATCCGCGCGGCCACTATAGTGGCACTGTATTACGTGTTCGCCTGAAATTTCCGCGCGTCGGTAATACGTTAAATTGTATATACATCCGCGGCATAGTACAGACACCGTGTAAACCGTAAGAATCGTCGTAATAAATTGTTATTTATTGCGATCGCGTCGTATTACTCGGATACGTAATAGTGTGTGTACACCATTTGCTGAACACATACCGAATGATGAGCGATATTGTTAAAAAACATTAAAATTCTTTAACGTCGAAAAGTATATGGGAAAAAAAACAAAAAATTTTTAAATATTAACTACATTATCGCATTGTGTTCGCCGCGGAATAAATAATACGAATAAAAAAAAAAAAAAAAAAAAGAATGAAAATCGCCGTTTTAAATTTTAAAAACACTAACGACTGTATATTATTATGTATAGTGATTTTTTTTTTTTTCACGTCGCTTTCGCAAACGTTATTATTATGGACGACTTGCCCGCCCGATTTGCAATTATACTATTTCCGTCGATACATAAATCGAAAACGATACGCGTAGTTTATTGCGTATCTGCAAATGTATAGGTACACGAAAATTACGAGCGTGCCGAAAACAAATCATCGGAAAAACTTCATTTTTTATCGGCCGAAAACCTACGTACAGTTTATATACTCGCGGCGCACGATCGTATTTTCAAACGCCATCTCGTTCGAAACCGAAAATAATTTAATGTACCCGTATGCAAATTAAACCATATTGGTAGTAGCTACAGGTATAATGTAATATATTTCAGTACACCGCGTTTCTTGTCAACGGTTTAATTGCAAAACAAGAACGGGTTGTGTTAAAAATGTAATTTCCCTCCCCCCCCCAACCCTCCTCCCGTTGAACAAGCACGGAACATAAATGTCGGCCGCAATGCGTATATACCGCAGTTAAAAATAATACAACCGATATTTTATAATGTAAAATTTAAATTCTGCCCGTCTGTCTGTCCGCCATACAAATATGCAGTTTTGTTCCGCGACCGTGCTGAGTCCACGCAATGCGCTCGACGTTCGGGGACAGCGGGACGAGTCGATGTTTACGTTTTGTCCGGAAATTTAACCCCTCCGGAGAGTGGCGCGCATTCGGTTTTTGACATTCCCACGCGAATGACCGAATCTTGTTTGGTCGATACCGAAAAAGTAGGCATGCACACGACGAGAAGCCGGTTAATTTAACCTAGCTACCGTGCGTCATATAATCGTGTGCTGCGGCGTCGGCGGTATTCGTTAACGGATACTGTGCAGTAGCCAAAAAGCAGTAAAATCGATTGTAGCGTTGTACCGAAAACTGCGCTTGAAAAATTAAAAACCGTACCAAACGACGACGAAAACCTTGCCTGATTTTCGGCATATTTGCAAAACGATTGAAAGAACACTACCACGCGAATTCCACGGGCCGAACCACAGACACGAATCTACAATCTAATCGAACTGTCGTTTCGACGGCAACGCTATACTGTTATATTATTCACGTGTCTCGTATATACAAGCGAGGGGAAGAAAAAAAAAACGAAAAATAGTTGAAATACTTTTAGAAGAAGCGAGTAAGACCTCGCGGTTAAATAGAAAAAAAAAAAATAACGGAAATCGCGAATAATCGCGCTTAAAAACGTTTACGTTTTTCACGCGCGCTCACGCGCGACGCGTTTAAAAAACTTACCCATACCGACGGGCCGGGGCGGCGGGAGGGAATTTGCGAGCGCAACAACACCCGGGCCCAATAACGATAACCGATGTTTGTCAACGCTGCGCCGGTACTTTTGAACCGAACGACAGTCGGCCGGTTAGGTCGGGCGCAGCGGCACCGGCACCGGCTCCGGCACCTACTCCGTGCGCGGGCCGCCCCGAAAACCACGCCACAAACCTGTCGCGCGCGCGCGCGCGCCGTAACCGTTCGCACGGCCGATCGGTTCGCGTTTGTGTAATCGTTAAACGAACCGCGCGCAGTAACGGGTCGGGACCGGGTTTACGGTACGGCCGTACCCGTACGGTTGTTCTCGCGTTCGTCAACCGCACGACGCGCGGCGACCCTGCGACGCGCGGTCCCTGCCATCGCGAAAAGCCGAACGCGACCCGGGCGTACGAACGAGCCGCGACGAATCGGCCACGGGTGTTTCACGGCCCCGACGGCAATAGCGCGTCGACAAAATATTGCGTTTTAACCGCTCCGCGGACGTTCGCAATGGTTTCGGTTTTATAGCCGCGATAGCGTCCGCGCTGTATCCCGACCGATTCGGAGGCGCGATTGCGACGCGCAGATCGGTAAACGTTTATCGCGCGCCGCGGCGCCTTCGACCCGCAACCGCCGTTCCGTCTGTTTTGGTAGCGCGGTCTCGACCGCGAGAAAACCGTCTCGCAGCCGGGTACAAGACGAAAAATACCGCAGCCGCAATCCCGACGTTCGATTTCGCAAATAGGTATTATTGGGGTTTTTTTTTTTTTTTTTCGTAGATTGTGAGCCGTCCGCGCCGTTTCCAACAGCGGTCCGGCCGAGTTCTCGGCGCCTACAAACGCAGACCTTTGCACAGAGATTTCCCCGGGAAAGACGAGGAGAAACGTTTAGATCGTTTAACCGACAACTGTACACGTATGGAATCGACGGAAAAGAAAACCGAATGGAACCAGTATGATATACGACATGCGCACAACAATGTTACACGAGTGTACACTTGAACATACAAGCGCTCGTGGTCAAATGCCAGTGAACCGTCGAATACTTTTACGCAGCCGGATATTACATTTGTTCGATGTATATAGGACGCATAATAGCCGACGATATTATAATGTTACATTTTACGGGTTTGATTGACGCGGGCTCTTATTGAATAATAATAGAAATTTCGTTTGATCGATCGCCTAAAATATAATTTATACGCGCGCATATACACGGATGCGGGCAATTTATACTACACGATGCTCGCGTTAAATGATGTACCTAGCTACATTATGTGCACCTATATATAGGCATATCTGGTTACCCGCGTACTGATATTATTTACAAGCGACGACAGCTTAATTACAACCTATTGAAACACGTTATTTTATTGCCGGGGTATTCAATACAGGGCGATTCGCGGAGACCGGGCAGTAATTCACGAAAAATACGCGGCGACTTTAACTATTACGGCCTTTTCCCACCCCCTCCGCACTCCCCCGTGAACAACTTATATGCCGGAAATCTTGCTCCGATTTACAACCGTAGCACTTTTTTCCGAAAGGAAATCTGGCTGGGCTGGTACTTTTTTTTTTTTTTTTCCCAGGAATTTTTTCAATAAATGGGGAAAAAAAAGGGAAAACCGGGAAAAACGTAAAAAAAAAAAAAAAAACTGGAAAACGGGTACAATATTAAACAAATATTATTAAAGAAAATGTTTCAATGCATATTATTTTACCATAATATAACTCGGTATTCGCTCAGAATCGTTTTTTCATTAGCAATGGTTAATCGTTTCGCATAGATATACATTGAATTACCGACAACAGTGCAGGCTGCACCCGTCCTCATTATTCTATAACAGCTCTTTTTTTTATTTTCAGTTTCAAAGAAAACGCAATACATACACAGAATGTAAGAATCGCGTGTAACGCGAGGCTTTAGTAATTACAATAACAAACGAAAAAAAACAAAAACCCCTTAAATATATTGAACGAATCGAAAGTTATCGCATTTTGAACTCGGCGAATCGCCCTGTAGGTCGTATATAAAACACTGCAGGTATCATGGGCGATCGCGAAATTCCTATTATAACATAATATACGCGTCTCGCATTGATTGCGCGCAATTTTTATCGGTTATAAACGCGCGTGTGCAATATAATATAATGATTACGGTGTATTTATTGTCCTTGGCGTTTTACTATGAATTTCTCGAAAAAAAAAAAAAAAAAAACGCGCTCCCGGCCGCGGTTTTCAGCGTTAAACGGATGCGTGAGTAATAACGTTCAGAACGCGTACACCTATACAACAACATGGTAATAGACTGTTGCGGTTTGTACGGGAGATAAATAACGCCGTTGCATTCATCGCCATAAATCAAATCGCGTGAAAACGGACGAGAAAATAAAAAACAAAACAAAACGGCCGCCACGTGCGCGTTTGCGAACGACATATTTCATACGTACCTATTCGTTTTCAGTATAGCGTGGAACCCTGGAGGTTATGGTTTGTAATCGGTCGGTTTTCTGCGTTGGTAACCTGCACAGCAGAATGCAAGAAGGCCGAAATTTGAACGAGATAAACCGATAGAAAACCGTATAAAATAGATGTGCCGTATACACAGATAAACCGTATAGAAATTCAAAATTCCGACTTCGAGACCTCAGAGTACCTCTGGCTAAACTAAAGGTCCCGAAATTTATAGCCTGCACCTATTAATGCACCTCTATTAATTTCCATTGATTGAAATTCTATAATATATGGTTAGATGTATACATTCTGGATTTTGAGTAAATTTCCACGAGATGCGCTCTTCTTAGACTCCGTATGAAGCGAGGAATTTTTTGGTTTTACAAATGATGTTTATTTTTATCCGTAAACATTTTTCTACCAGAAATCTTACTCCGACGTAGGTATCAAGTGTAGAACCTTTTCTGAAAGGAATTTTCATCTGGGTTGTACTTTAGGGAAGTCGTTTTTTAATTTTCTGAACGGTTTTCATAATAATTGGGAAAAACCGGTAAAAAACATTTTAATTTATCTAGTTTTTTACGTAATTTTTATTCAGTAGGTACTCAGTGAATAAGATTGTTAGATCAAACAAAAGTTATTGAACATTTTACAGGAGGTTCATTACAAGTCATACTTTGTAGTTAAAAATAAAAAAAAAATAGTTTAATGTGGACCATAAAGGAACCATCTTTTATTAGCAATGATTAATCGTTGCGTACAGATATCCATTAAATTACCATTTATATCTTATATTCCCAACTTCTCATGTACAACAGCGAGTGACCCACGCTCTTTTTTTTTTACTTTTTGTTGCTTAATACAGATGACACGGAGGGTCTCCGGTAGGCCTGGTAGGCGATGCTCACCCTGGTAGATCCGTAGCATTTTTTGTTCGGACAATATTACACCCGTTGACGGCATTTAGCTTCCGGCTAATGTTTTTCTTATTTTTCTGCATATTCGCTATCGTTTCGCGTCGTTCTGTCACCCACGGGCGACGTCCAGTTCTATTAGGTTGACGTCCCGGAATCCGCTGTCTACCCGCTGAACTTGGCCTCGTTATAGAGGCTCTTATCTTTTATTTTATCGAAATGGCTTTTGGTGAATAATCAATAAAATATTACGTGCATACTTCGCGCATTAATCCGCATCGCCCGCAGGTATTGTAATACGCGAACCGTGTAGGACACATTCAATTTTCAGACACTCGACGGACGCGCGTTATTATTAATATGCGGCGACGTCTATTCGGAACACTCGTTTAACGCCGCTAATGGAAGCGCATTTGTCTTTCGAGAGCCCCGACGACTATACACATATACATATATATTATAAATCCGAAACCGACGAGAACCGCTCATCTCGCGCGATACGAAAAGCGATATAATTGCGTGTGTGTATGTGTGTGTGTGTGTGTGTGTGTGTGTGTGTGTGTGTGTGTGTGTGCGCGTGTGCAGAAGACCGTATACATATAAAGTACTGTTATTATTATTGTACGGGCGCGTGGGTCGACAACTGACGGATCGAGAGCACATCGGACCCGAATGACTGCTTCAGAGAGAGAGAAAACCGAAATCGGTTGATTGATACGCGTTTCCCGTGCAACAGACTGCGGTGAAATAATATATATATATATAATATGGGTAATATATTATTACTAGGATAGGTTTCTAGTTTTTTTTTTTAATTAACATCAGACCGCGAACGGCACCGTAGGCTAATAGAATATTATTATATATTTTAGTGGCTCGCACCTATGACATACCTATACAGTCTTTGCGTGTTATTCACAAACGACAAACCAATCGCACGTGGCTGCCACGGCATAATAATAAAATCTCGTTTTGAGTTCCCTCCCCTCGGAATGCGTCGAAAATGTCTTTATCTTCCGCGAGCGCAGTGTTATGTACTTTTATATATTCGCCCACCGCAGTATCTTAAAGTCTTTATCTTTGTACAACCATCGACCGTTTGTTTCACGTTTACTACCCGCGTCTCTATATTATTGCCGCCCCTATAATAATACTCTCGAGTAATAGTGCGTATAAACTATATTACCCAACGAATCGCACAGAAATCCGGAAAAATTAGCATGTTCAAAGAGATTCTCACTTGTTTACGATTTTTTAGCGCACCACGGGTTTTCTTGATTTAAAATGCGTTTTTGTCGAATTTTCCCGGAAAATAGATTTTATTGCATTGTATCTAATGCCACTAAACCGCTATTGTTGCACACTTCTATAGAGGTTTTTTCTGGGTTAAATAATCTCAAATAGGAAAACATAACAAAAGGGGGGGGGGAGGGGGTTGAATTTTAGCCAGAATATCAGCATGATTTACAAAGAGGGGTTTGGACATTCTCATACAGGCTCCACAAATGACAGAGACGAGATATTGTGTTTGTATTTGGTTGATAATTGCAAGATTTATTTTTTATAAAATTAAACAATTTTTGGTGTTTTTAGGCTCTCGCCATTTTTATGTCAAAAAGTCACGGTTTCAGTGATATTCGGAGGTTAAATGAAGGTATAAAAATAAATTATTGCAGTTGTAACAAGCTGGGTGGAAGAAAACTCGACTCTAAATATATATAATAACGAAGCTTTTTTACTGTCCTTTTCTCTGGATTCACGTGATTTGTCATTTTGGACTGTGTAGTAATACTTTCAAACGGTTTTTCTAGAAGGAGTTTATATATCATAATGTGGAATTTCGATATAACGTTTTCGAACTGCACTTGTACACACATAATGACATTGTGAATACAGGGCTAAGACTGCAGAACAACGGTGACCCGCGCACAATAATATTACAATACGCGCGCATTACAATATAAAAACCAGTGTAAGTGTAACAGTCATTTATTCCACCACCGCAAACACCTGAGACAACGAAACATGATTATATGCAAATAGTATGCGAGTCGGGATACCGCTCAAGCGGTTATTAACGATTGTTCTAACGATTGTCCGCGGAAACCTTCTGCGTACTACTGTATAATATTTCTGGTACCTATACCGGATCGGCGGTGTTTGCGACACAAGGTGAGTGTACAACGTGCCCTCGAAACGCGTATTAAAATAATGTATATCATGACCTTTTCGGGTGACCACCAAGGGTCAGTTTTCTGCAATATTAAACACGCCTATCTAGTTTTCCATATTTTTTTCCCCGTATTTCCATTGTTTCGGCTGCGCGTTTGCCTGCATTATTATTCATCATCATCACTACACCATCCACGGTTCTCTTAGAGCCTTTACCGACATCACTGCGTGTATATTCCCCTGAACGTAACATCCGTTCTTAAACTATTGGCTTCCAATTTAGCGTTGTAAAGGTTTTAAGATCTATCCATGTACTATATCGAATCGCCTAGTATTCCATGGTCTGCGTTTGGGCTTTTTCCCTTTGGCTTCCACTCCGGATCCACTCCGACAAATTATCCAGCTATCGTCTCTACAGTAACGCAATTGCACGTGTTCTAGAGGGAGGCGGATGTATATAATGACGTATTTACGTCACGGGGAAGCTTAAAACTTTAAAGGCTTAATAACCCTTAAAAAGAAAAAGTTACGATGTATGGATATCTATTTTTGTGAACTGCACGATTTACTCTAAAAAATCTTCTGCGCGTCACTACGCACCTCGATATCCATCACCAAAATCGTCCATTTTTGTCCACCTCCCGAAAGGTCTACAACACTATTGTTTACTACGTCTCCCCACCTTATACACGGCTTTTCTCCTATATTAGATTCTGTTCAAACACTGCCCCGTAATAGCGGGTTTCACGCATGTCCAGCCCATCACAGTTCTCCTTCTTTTATGCTCAAAAATATTCTTTTCTCCGAATCGCATCTGTTGCTCTAATTATTTCTCGTTATAACCCGTGTTCTACGATACAAAACAATTCGATTTTCCGTAGAATTTTTTTCGCGATGTCAACAGAATATATCGCCACTCGCGCCACGCACCGCCACGCCGCCGATGGATCGGAAGCAGAGCGTATAATACGCGCGCGAGCTTGTACTTTCCATTTTTGACGTCCTCAGTTGCGGTTATCACATATACATACATGCAATGCATATACAGGACGATTATTTTATCACGGACCATCAGCGATTATCCGAATGAAAATTGCCAGCAAATTCGATTTCGGTGTATTTTTTGTTCCAATCGGTTTTATTTACTGTCTATTTCAAAAATCCGAAATCGTTATGAATTAATATCACGTCCCGACTATTGAGATTCGAGATTTTCAAAAACCAACCCATTTTTTTTTTAACTATGAACTAATAAAATATACATAGAAAGTATTTTTGAAAATTTGTCGTATTGTATAACCGTAATAATTTGTTTAATGTTATCGTTTTATAATGAATTTATAAAATATAAATAAATAAAAAAAATCGAAATCCGATTCTCTTAGAATCCGTCGAGAAAATCACGATATCGTAATCACTCTGTATACAATATTACACACTTTACACGAACATTGTTTTTTTCTCCGATAAACATAACGTTATTATCACAATGCAGGTAATGCTATATTACGCGCTCTTCTTATAACACATTATACTAATGAAAAAAAAAAAAGTTCGTTCGAATGCGAAACGTCAGCAGTTACAATCTATTCGATGTTTTATTCATATATCCGATATTTTTTTTATATATATGTGACTTTCACAATTTTTTGAAAACAAAAATGACAAGTTTATATTACCTATACTATCGAGATAATAGTAAAATAATATATCGATTTTACCGTTGCGTCCGATGCTATATATACTCTGCGGTTTGTGCAATCGGTACAGATACAATATTATTATAATGCATGTATGCGTTTACTGCTGATATTGCGTAATAACTGGGGCTAGGATTATTTTGTAGCGAACGATAGAAATGTAAATGTATACATAAATTGTTACGGGACATTACGATGCGGATTCTAATAATAAATCAAATTGTTGTGCTTTTAAATTTTGAGTATACAGTGAAGAAGCAGATTTGCCATCCGCCGATACCACTTTACAGGATTTCCACTTTTGTTTTCATTTTATTTTTCGATTTGATTCTAGGTGACGGCCTCGTGTGAGGGAAAACACAACGAGTTCGCCAAGTTCTGCTCAGAATCGTTTTTTGATTGCAATGGTTTATCGTTTCATTCGATGTATTAACTAAATATGGCCATAATAATATTATTATATCCTATAACTGTTTTCACCTACAATAATGACTTACTGTGCTTGCAACGCGATGTCGGCTATTTTTTACATTTTTTTAATCAAGTACACATGGAATTTGTTTTTACAAACTATAACCCCATTTTGAAATTTTGATTATAATTTATAATTATGTACTCTATCATTTATGACTCAGATGATTCAATAAAAAAAAAAAAAATGACCGATTCTGGTGATTGGTGTGTTACTATTATAGGTGGACAGTTGGGAAGGTGAACACATTTTAGATTATTAATAACTGTGCACATGCAAACAATAAACCGTTGCTAATAAAAAACGATTTTGGAAACAGAGTATTATTAGTCGTATTTCTCCCTTGTTGCCAAGGTAATCCAGAAATCCACAAAATGTACACGACAAATTGTCAGTTTTCCCATTCAGTAAACTACGAGAAAAAACAAAAAATAACCTCGCTAAAGTACCAACTCGACAAAATATACAACTAGAAACCTGCACACTTGAGGTTGATGATTGGAAAAAAATATCATAATAAAAGGAATACATTCATATTGATTCGCTCTGAATATAAATATAATGGCCGTGTTAGTTTCATTTTTTTTTTTTTTTTTTTAAATTTTTTTTGAGAAATGAAACTTTTTTAGTTGACAATAATTCAGAATAATAACGTTTATAGGTACTGCTCACGGAAACATTCTCCTCTTTAAACAATAAAATTCTAGACGCGTCATCGCGTTCTCGAAGGTATATCATAATCTATAATTTAGTATATTTACCATAACTTGGTACTATCAGAGTTAAATTTGTTTATCGACATTTTGATAAGATTTCATATTTTCCATATGTCCCTAGGATTTTAAATTACATCATTCTGGATTTTAACCGATTTATATGTGAAATATGTATACTGTATAAAAACAATGATATGTGCAATTATCCCCACCGTCTTGGCTCAACAAACGACAATATTTTATTATTTGATAATTTTTTTAAAATTAAATGCGGGAAAAACGTTCATGAAACTATGAAACTAAGCAAATAGCGTACTGAAATGCGTTCATTTAGTAGCTGTTTCAGGTACGTAATTTTATAATTTATTTTGCTTGCGGGTACGGACACAAATAATGTGTTTGCCAACGCGATGATTAATTTCCGCAAATTTTTTACATAAAATTAATCAGCGATATGAAAAAAAAAAAAAAACAGCTGATACTGCCGATGGGTGTGCCATTGTTGTACGTGAAAAGTTGGGAAAATAGGATATATAAAATTATTTGATTTATATCTGAATTGAAATACCGTAATATTAACAATTTTCAAAATTTGATCTTAAAGCGGGTTTTTTTTTTAATTACTAAATATAACTTATAATTAACCTCGGGCTTAAGTTACAAGCATTTTAGGTAAACCGAATAATTATTATATCTGTATCAAACAAAAAATAAAAAATACGATCTTCCTGGTTTTGTTCGATTATTAAGAAAACTATACGGACAATTAACAAACGACTTCTTGCTCACCAACTATAGATTTGAAATGCAACACAAAATTTCTTTCAGAAAAAAAAAAAGACACATCATAGTAAAACCAATAGATCAAGTGCAGAGTACTAATTTATTTCACCGACTATGTATATACCCGCAGTGTATGCAAACTCACTGCTTTAACTGGTCCGAATTTCGATTGGGTGCATACAGATTTTGACTGGCGTACTCGTATAGTTGGAAGATGATTATAACATTATCTCGTCTTGTTTAGGCTGTTGCGGCTCTCGGTAAGACGACCGCGGTGCAGTTGATTAGGATCATATTATTTTGTTATTTGTTAGATGATGTGGTGTTACGGCAACGTGTTACGGTTATGACTTATAATAACATTACATTTTTGTACTCGGACGAGACTTCCGTTTGTGGTTAAATCAGGTAAAGGTATGCAATATATTTTAGTAGCTAGCGGATAGGCCTGGTAAGCCCGGGCCTACCTCCCAATTTTCGTTTTTTATTAATTTTCATATTTTTTGAAAATTAACACGATCATTTTTAAATCGAAAATGTGTATTGTTATAGTATATTTCTATATTAGTATAGTCCTATTCAAACATTTATATTATTTTATCCGGCCTACTCGGGAAAATATTTCTAGCTAAATTCACTGTAGCCGTTGTTCACTTCGATGACCGTCACATGGGTATGCGTTGTAATTGAAATTTGGCTCAAAAACCCGAAAACGTGATAGCGTGATAGCGCACCAAGAGTTATTAAACTCGGACACTTGTTGATTTTACGAAAATGTGATTTTTGTCGTTCGATATCTATATACTTTGTTCGGACAATATTTGTCTATAGAATCCCGATAGTTTTTTGGAAAATGTTTATAAAAACCGATATTAATGACGACACATTGAATTTTTTTTTTGTTTTTTGATATCTGGGCTACCGAGTTTCGCTCAAAATCGTTTTTCGATTTCAACGATTGATCATTGCTTACATTTTATAATATACTATAAACTTTAAAAACTTTAAACCATACCCTATATACAGGATGATTAAGCGCTAAGCGCGCACACCTCATTTTTTTTTTTTTTGTTAAAATTTGCATATATTCAAATTCTGATTTTTGGAATTTTTAATTGTAGTTAACGCCCATAATTTTTCATAACATTTAAAGAGGAGGAGCGGAGGAGTAGTGGAGTATCATTTGTATGGCGGCACGGCGCGCGGTGTTTTATTAGTGTTCCACTACTATCCTCCAACCAAAACTTAAAAGTGGAATATCTCGTTAACGGGTAGACGGAAATCAAAAATGTCGACACCGAGTTTCAGTTAAAGTAATACTCCGTCTATTTACGGAATTTTTTTTATATAGGTTCTCATTTGAAAAACCAATGTCGGCGTCATCACTGGATACTACTTAAATGTTATGAAAAACCCAAGTATTCGAAAATGTCGGCTTTAACTGCACTTAAAAATTCCGAAAATCAGAATTTGAATTTATGCTAAATTCAACCAAAAAAAAAAAAAAAAAATGAGGCGAGCACGCTTAGTGAATCACTCTGTATATCGTATACGTTCCCGACTGTACGCACCTTTATTTCGGTGGCCTACGGTGGTGGTAGGTAGGTTTTTTTTTTACGTATATCTTTTTATTTGTTTAGTGAACTCGAATCACTGCCTCCGCTGAAACACGACCGTCGCATATAGGATAATTCGTCGCCGTGGACGTCCGGCAAAAGTTCTTGGCTCTCGTTGCGCGCGTACGGAAGACGACGTGTATAATAATAACTATTTGAAATGCGGTCGCGATACAAGAGAGAAACTCGAATACTAATCGCGTATGCGGCCCGATAATATATAATGCGTATAATGTTTTAACGTGCCAAAGTGTAATCAGACTATCCCATTTCCAGAGCAAATAAATCGAGCCGGCCGCATGGGTGGCGGTATCGCGTGCGTTTGTGAATGAAATACATATTATTATTATTTATTTATTTATTTATATTTGTAATTTTTTTTTTTTTTTTTTAACGTATACACATATATACCACGACGTAGGTGTCACGTTCACGTTAATAAGTCATCCGCGCGCGGAGGACCGTAAACATGTCAAATCCGACGTATCGGTGCAGTGTTAGACATAAAGTATAATATTATAACATTGTGTTGTAGCGATAATAATGATGGTCTAACGATGGCCTAAAAACGATTGTAAAACACCCTGAAAAATAAAAAAAAAAAAAAAAAAAAACAAAAGGCGTTTTAATGCCTGATCGGCGATCACCGGCGAAAACATTTATACATTTCTGTGGAAACATAAGTTGCAAGCGCCCGAAACAAAAACGATTCGATCGACACACTGTCGCGGTAGCAATTTCCTTTTTTTTTTTTTTCGGGAGGGGTTTCGTTCATAACAATAATTTGATAGACAAGAGATTGCACATAAAAATTTGAATGAAAAATGTTTGATGAAATGCGCGATTCCGTTTTATTCTGCGGCGTAAGATAGTGCGTTGTTGAACGCAAAACTCGATTGATGCAGTGAAGGAAGGAATTTCGATGGGACGGTGGAACCCCCTAACCCCCCACCCCCCTCTCCGCGTGTGCCACTGGACAGACCGATGCTACCATATACCGTACACGCATTATACAGGTCTTACACCATATACATATACGGTTACATCGGTATTATACGAAGTTTTAGCCGCATAATTACTACGGTAATTAACAATCTACAGCTATTGCGTAACGCATATCAGTGGGGTGGATTGAGTCGGTTTTATCGTATGGTTTTCGATACGAGCGAATTATATTTCGGACATTTTTTAAACGACGCGCAATGATAATGTAAAATATATTGGTAAACGGCTAAACACCCAAATCGCCTAACCTGAATTTAACACGCCGAACGGTTTATGTCTTTTACTCTTATACATTTCGAGCGGCCGCGTTACACCTATTCGTCGAGCGCCGTTCGCGTCGTGGCGACTTCGGATGTATAGTATGTTAATTTTCGGTTTGACGCGTGTCGGAATATGCGGAAACGCGGGGGGGGGGTGGAAAGCTCTTATTCCCCGGGACCGAAGACGTATGCCCGGTAACAGTAGTGCGGTAACGTACGTATAGTTATAGAAAAAATTATGAAACGACGACGGATCCGTCGCACCGACTCGGTGACCGTCCGGTTTTAACGCGACGAGCGATAGAGCCGACTTTATCCGCGTTTTCTGCTTTTCTATTTTTTTTTTTTTTTTTTTCACGCGCACGCCGCTCTTATTATACACTTATTAATATAATACGGAATAATATGTAATATATTATATTGCGCGTCGTCGTCGTAGTCGCAGTCGTCGTCGTGACGTATTTGCGTTCGGTCGTCGTCGTCGTCAGTTCCGGTTTTCTAGAAGATTATCATAATTTATGGCGCGATTATCGGGCGGACGACAAGGTCAACGCGGTTGTCACTTCCTATACACGCGGCGAAAAATGCTAATTTCCCGGCATAAAGGCGTGGGTACACGTTAACCCTTTCGTCGTCGGGCTATAAACCCGGGCCGCGTACACCTGCGCACAGATGTTATGGAAACGTCAACCGTTGACCCAATGCCACTTTTACACGACGATCAAGTCGTTGCCGTCGTCGTCGCCGTCGTTGGGGGAAACGTTATTACTATAATTGCCCGGTGTAATATCGTTATACGTACAAAGTAGGCGAGTGAAAAAAAAACCTACGCCGTCGTCGCTTGTTTTTTTTTTTTTTTTTTTTTTTTTCTGTACGTTTATAATAATAATAATAATAATAATATTGCCGACCCGCCGACGCCACCGACGACGACCCGACCGCGTGCGACTGTATTTTTTCCTCGGGAAATGTCCCGTACGAATAATTATAACAATAATATTATACCGATCGTGTTTGTTTCCCTCCGGTCGACTGCGGACATAATATAACCGGAGTACACACACACACACACACACAATCGAAAACATAATTCAATATACGTACGACCTAATGACAGTGAAGAAATTCGACTATTCGCTGTTTTATGGCCGGTGTGTGTGTGTGTGTGGAGGGGGGAGGGGGGTGAATTACAATTAAAGATAATATCGTACAATCATCGAGTATTTCGATATTAAAGTTTTAAACTTGCCGGGAAAACGAGAAATAATCAATAATTTGATAACATACACAGCACCTGTTATAATACAAGAATTAAAATTAATTGTAATTTAAATGTACCGTTTGATCACTGTAATTTTGGAACCAATGGTTCAATAATCAAAAGAACTTCTTCGCCTCGTGAATATAACATTGATTTAAATAATTTTGTTAGCTTTAAGTACTAAAAAAATTATATTAACAATATTTTCAATTCTTTTTAATAAGTAATTATTTCTCACACTTTGTGCTGAGTCGCACAAACGTTCTGTAACGATTTACAGAACCATTAGCGCACTCACACATCTGTAAACCAGGTTGGATGTTGCTCAAATGTTCTGTATTATTTAAAAACCTGTAAACTAACTATGAACAGACCTGCAAGCGACTAAAATTTACAGAACCAGATTCATATCTGTAACCCCTTGTAGAGGGATTTATAGACTGATAATATCTTTTTATCAATTATTGCCGAAATTTCTGATAGGTTTTTTTTTTAAACTTATGTACCCGTCGCTAAATTTTAAATGTGACTTAACTTAATTTATGGGTTCGTTATCATCAAGTGATGATAAATTTACTATCGAGATGATGACCACATTACCGAGACCCAAGATATATCCGGGATAGATCGAATCCGACGATTGAACTTGATGATGTAGATTTCAAACGACGGTCCAGATACTAACCTTTATGGCTTATAATAAAATCATTTATTTTTTTCCCGACATAAAGATGCAACAGTTTTATTATTTATCCTTGTTCAGGGCTCGGTTATCTACTCGAGTACGATAACCATGCCACCATGATTCAGGATTATCAAATATAAATGTTTTAGTTTATTCGGCGGTAACCATTATCATTATATTTCGATTTACAGATTCATTACACATTTTTTTTGTGCAACACCATTATATGTTACAAAACCTATACAGTTTATAATTTACAGGCGTCAGTAAAATATTTTTACAGAACGTTTGTGTGACCCGACCTTATTATTGTATTGAAGTCTCATATTTCGTCCGTTTGTTTTGTTTACTTAAGAAAATAAGTGATCGCGTTTTATTATGAACTCGGCTCAACCGTTACAAGCATTTCTATGCTTATTGACTGTGATTGCAACAGTTCTTTGTTTTGAAATGTTTTTTCATTTCTTATGTATTGTTGTTGATAAATGAATACAAATTATTATTATTATTATTATTAAACTTTAGGCGGCTGTATTCCGGACCATTTTTTTTTTTTTTTTTTTGAATACAAAAACATATTTTAAAATATTGATCAAAGTTTCTTTAAAAGGACATGATATGAATCTAGGCGTTTCCGTTCAAGAAATTGTAAATTGTACTGGTCGTAATTGTAGCGGTTTAAAATTTTGAAAATGGACCCAACATACGTATTTTTGATATCTTCGATCTTCATAAAAAAAAAAAAAAAATAATAATAATAATAAAAATATAATGAAAATCCCGTTTCAATCTGTAAGCACATCCGGCTGGAATATTTCGCTTTACCATTTGAGTGAAACACAGATGCATATTATATTAACGTCTCGACCGCACATTTACGCCTCGTTGCTCGAGACGGATTTGATTTAGAAATTATATTGAAAAAAACTGCTGCAGCCTAATCCGTACACGGTGTTTTTTTTTTCACTCGACAGTCGAAATCCGGTACGTATATACGCAGTTTCCATGACGTCCCGGTCTGACCGTTGCAATTATCTCTTAAAGAAAAAAAAAAAAGTGATTATAATTTGTATACATTTTTTTTTTTTCGAATTCTTATCGCTAAAATATTGTAAGTGCCGTATTCCAATGCATAGTGCCATTTTTTTTCATAGACACAATGATATAGTATAGACCAATCTCACGTTTTTGTAGATTAGAGGCTAGGTTTCAATAGGAGCGGTCAGGTGTCCTTTTTTACAGGCAATTTTCGGCCAATATGATGTGATAAAAATATAACTGAACAACACTAATAAGTTAACGAAATCCACGTAACAGGTGTTTAAGATATCTGTTGCCGTTAAATTTATCAACCGTGTATATCGGATGTGCGAAACGTAGTCGCTTTAAACCCTAATACGTGACCCAGTCTAATCCGACTTCAAAAACCCAACACACACCATCACCATGCATAATGAGAAGTTGAGAAGTTATTTACTGGATACGATAGACGTTAAATTCGTGTACAACAGGTAAACAGAAAAATATTTCAATTGAAAAACGATCGCGAACAAAACTGTAATAATTACGGGCGCCGGAGTTTATTGTTACGTTTTAGTCTACAAGGGGTGTTTAGAACAGACTTATATTACATATGAGAAAATGAAATTCGTGCGTAACAATGGCCGGGAAACGCTATAAGAGAAAAAAAACCCGCGAAACCCTCTACTACATCTTCTCAACTTCTCACATAGAACAGCGGCCCAACCACACGCCAAGTTGCCCGGCTTGATTTTGTTTTCGTCGGACGCACACGGGCGATACCTTCCATTCCGGACGTACTAGGAACATTTAAAAACTGTGATTTCGTACAAACCGTTGACTGTACAACGGTTCGAAATGTCTCCTCCATTATTTTCCACCCGGCGCTTCCGGTCGACGAACGGTCGATTTTTTCAAATATCGAAAAGCCGTAACTCGGCTAATGATCCGTCGGTAGTATTCGACGGCGGAGATCGCGGTCGGTATTGTGAAGGGAAAAAAAAAGTAATTTTAATTGCGCATTGTATGCGATTTACTCCGCGTCGTCGCCGAAAAAAAAAACAACTCCGTTTCGATCGGAGTGACGTCGGGCCGGGGCCGTTTAGCGGTACGCACACACGACGGCGGGTGGGGGGAGGTGGCGAACGCGCTGTGTAACGTTAACAGCGCGCGTGTACTCGAACGAGTGCCGAACGTCCGACGCCGTGCCGCGACACGACGTGCGCGCGCCCTCGGCGCCGATCGCCGGAGCGCCCGCCCGGCCATACGGCCTCGCCGCCGTCAGACCCGCGAAAAATGCGCTCCGGCCGGGGCGCGTGGTGTCGCTCGCGCGCGCCCCGCGATGTCTGTGATATTCGCGCGCACGCGTCGACGCGCCGCTAACAGATTATCGTTGTTGTCGTTATCGTTGCCGCCATCGCCGGGAGCCCGGGCCGCGCCCGTGACCATCCGCTGGTCGTCCGGCTGCGCGCCCGGTCCGGGTACGCGAGAGACAATAACCGTCGTCGTTGTTTGCGCGCGGCGTTCCGAATTCGGCGGCGCAGTCGGACGTACCGCGTACTTTTCCGCGGGTTTTTCGACGACGCGTATGATCGAACGGTTTTCAATTTTTTTTTTTTTTTTTTTGTTTTTCACTCGAAACGCGGGTATCTGGCGTTCACCGCAGAAACGCGTTGGCGTATCGGTTTTGGATTCCGATCGATTTCACGATTATGTTTATTGTTTTTTTTGTTTTTTTTCCGTGGACGACTTTTCCGCCAGCGGTTTCGGTCCGATTTTCAAACGTGGCGCTGTTTTTCTGAATGGAAATCCGACTGGGACGCTACTTTAGAGAGGTCGTTTTTTTTTTTCGATTTTCCCAGCTGCTTTCATAATAAATGGGAAAAACGAGGGGAAAACTTTATGACAATAATAATGTACTCAAAGCGAATTACACTTACTGGAAGTTACTTAAACTTTTTTTTTGTATCGATACTGACCGGCGTAATGGGTTTTATTCAAATTCTATAGGCATATTGCGACCATTTGCTTTATCGACAGGTAAATTCGAAATGAGTTATCCGAATTTAATACTAATAACAATTGAATCATCCAGACAAATCGTTTTAAATCGTTTAGTTTTGTAACGTAGTCGCTGGACAAAATAATATTTTTATTTTTTATTTTTTTTATCTAATTGAAAAGTTGCCGATTTTTTATCTTTAGATTACTATTATTCTACCAGTTGTCTCTTATCTGTGTCTAAATATTTCAAAACGTGTATTCTTCCACGACACCGATTCGCAACCAAGTCATGTCGTTGTATGGGTACGTCGAGCCCATTCGTAGAAAAAAGCAACTTGTCTTGATCGTGTGTCGTATACTACCATTGTATAGTTCTTTTTTTTTAGATTCCGAGTTGTACAGCGAAGAAGCTCGAGCTGCTATTCCGCATGTTCCTTGTGTCGCAGTCTTGCGATGGCCTCGGCGACACCATAAAACAATTATAAAGGAACATCATTGCAGTAGAATCGCCGCGTTACACTAACAGCCCGCACATCTACCATTGCATTACAACGACTATACACTACAGATGCCACATGTTCGGCAATATTATGAATACGATTATGAACGAAGAGAACATCCGACCCGATTCGCGTGTCGAAGAAAATGTTCTGATTCAGCAGTATTGCGTACGGTCCGGATCTCGTCCGATCCGCAGCGGTGCAGCGGGATTCGTCGACGCGGTGAACAACGAGCACGTCCGAGAACGTCGTTAGCCGGAAACGGAATATTTTTCACGCGCGGAGTTTCTGCGGTCAAACGAACTTTAAATTTATTCTAATGGAAATTAACGCCGCGCGCGCGCGTGTGTGTGTGCGTGTAGGTATACGTGAAGTATTATAAAAAATATATCGTATGACAGTGTTGACATTAACCATTGCGAGCGGTAGGTATGCGGAGGAAAAGAGGGGGGGAGGGTGAGGAGAATAAAAAAAAAACCGTATTATTGATTACACGCGGAAGAACGAGTTTTTTTTTTTTTTTTTACGTACCGACGAGTATTAATAATATTATACGCGTTCGTAATTATTGTGCATCGCGAAGGATGCACTACTATTTTAATACCTATAACACAGCTATATACAGTTGAAAGATTGATCTTTTCGCGTTTCGAAGCCGATAAAATATTCGATATTCACGTATGTGTAAATATAATAATATACATATACGTACACGTGTGTGTGTGTGTTTTTTTTTTCCCCGATCGGGAATAAGCGAGCGCGGACGGAACCCGACGGAGATATAATCCTCTCGGACGTATACCTACATAAATATTGTAGGTATACTATTGTGTATGGCCGCTGCGCAGGTGGATATACACGTCTTAATATGCATATGTACATAACTCTAGTGGGGTACTCAACGTCATCGCCTACTCTCGTTGTTTTAGAACACACCAATTTAACAGTTTTTTTTTTTTATAAACTCCGAGAACCGTTTTACATAATAACATTAGATGTACCCGCCGCACGGGTAAATAACACGAGCGTGCGGAGCGTAATGAAACCGCGAGTTCGTTAGCACATCACGGTACACAGTTGCCCGCGGTGCGTTCCGCGGTGTATGCAAATCGTTATCGGCCGCCGTACGCGACGCAGGCGTTCTCGCAGCACGGACCCGGCGTCCGAAACGCGCGTTCGAATCCCCTCGTCTAATTGCATTAAAATCGCGAAACGTCACCGATCCCGACGGTAGTATACGCGTGCAGTTGCCAAAAACGACGCCGACAACAACAAATTCGGATTAATATTGTATAGACAGTAGCGGTTTATCGACGCGAGGTCGACGGTTTCTCGCATAAATTATACAATATTACTACGCGCTGTGCGAGACAGTATGATTAATGATTTCGAATGCCGCGTATGTACGAACGAAATTCGTAAAATATACGAGATCAATATTATATGTAAATGTGACGAAAAAAAAAAAAACAAACTGTCACGTAACGCTAGAATTTTTCATTTCGACCAGAAACAAACCTTGTAACAGACCATTGAATGTAAAAAAACAAACTGCCAATATGTGTTGAATCGATTTATTTACGAATAAAATTCGAACATATCCGAAATGTTTAGGAAATCATATCACGCGTGTATAGAAAATGTCGATTACGTACAAGTGTGCGCAGTGGAAATCGAACGTCTCTACGATTTTGTCCTAAATTGAATTATTCTTCGAAAAGAAAACCGAATTGGATGTCGATAAAAACCGAAGATGCAGTGTAAAATATCCCTATTTTCCCGACAGGTTTCCCCTCCCGCCGTCTCCAGTTAATCCTTAATAAACGAAGAAAAAAGGCGCACGGAATATCGAAAACATGCAGACGCTTCGGTGCCCTGCAACCAGCTGTAGACGAAAGCAATGACGTTACGACCAGGCTTGGAGTTCAATTATTTCGGAAAAAATTAAATTTTAAAATATAGTCGAATTTCGATAGTTAAATTTGAAATTACAAGTTTTCAGTAAAAATATCAACTGAATTCAAAAGTTAAAAGTTTGTCGAACGGTGACTATTGCAGTGTATTGTTAGCTTTGGTTAAGTCAGGTGAATAATAAAAAATCAATAAAAATTTTCCCGCTACTTTTGGACATTTTCAGCGGCCCCGACCGGACCAGAGTCGTTTTGTAGGCGCATTAAAACGATAACATTTTGGTTGAATTTCGATGTAAATTTGACCGCGTTACCGAAGAGGAAGCTGTGTTTTTTTTTTCTTCTATCTTTTTACGTTCTCGAAGACGTTCGAATAAATCCACGCGCGTACGCGTCGTGGGCCATACGGAAAATCGGCGTTTTTGCGAAAACACCCGAGCGGGAACGGGAGCGCGCGCGACGCGATACCTAACCGCAGGAGTGCGACGCGCGCGCACGCTCGTAACGATATTCGCACGCACACACTCGGGCGCGCGTACTCAGACGCCGCGCGCAAGCGTACGATGCGCAGCGCGCGACGACACGCGGCGGTATTGCCGGCCGTAATGCCGCGCTCAGACGCAACGACACGTGTAAGGTGCGCGGCGGCGCGGGTTGCCGTGTCGCGGGACGCGTGAGAGACTGCGCGCGATTATCGTTGACCCGTCGTTATCGCGCGTGTCCGCCGAGTGCAAAAGACACGGTCTTTCGCGCGAGTGAAACGAGACGCGCCGGACGTTTATTACGTTGCGGCGATTGATGGACCGTCGTGCGGATACGCGAGGAAAAAAAAAAACTATAAAAAAAAAAAAACAAACCCCCGGACGGTCGGAAACGATATCGCCGTCCGAGCGCGGACGGACGGACGGACTATCACGCGCGCGGTCGTTTCGAAGGGCCGTGTCGTCGTCGTCGTCGGTTTTTTTTTTTTTATCGGCCGTTTAAGCGAAACCGTATCGCGTACGAGCGTGTAATATTATTAATATTATTATTATAGCCAGTCTGTGCGGTTTCTGCTCCGTAGTCCATGTACGTCTAAATCACGACGAAAATGTCTCAATCTGGATCACACGCCGATAATAATTCACGGTGTGCGCGCGGCGCGGCACTACCAAAACGGGCCTGGTCAGGTCCTTATAGGTCCCGCCGCCGTCGACGTGAAATGTCTCAATTCGATCACGTAAACGACTGATTATCATTATCGTTATTATCGTTATTGTCATTATACAGTAAAACCGCCGCTGCCGCTGCCGCGTTACCGTTCGCTGCGACAAGACAAACCGCCGCCGAGCGGTTTTTGAAGGCGACGACGACGGCGATGACCGGACGAGATTTTTACCCGCGGACGTTCGTCTCGCATCTTCCAATTTTTCCCGCCGCCACCGCCGGCCGCTCGTCTATTATTATTATTATACGTATATATTTTTTTATTTTTTTTATTTTTTCTAATGACAATGAGCCGCGTTAATTGTCTTTTGTCTCGCGGCATCGAGCTAATAGGTCACTCGGGTTTATAATAATATATAAGACAACACGCTTTACACTCGCCAAACAATAGATTCGTTCCGTGGTCCGCGCGCCGCCGCAGAGACAATGATGCCGCTGCGCGCGGTTTTCCCATAGTCCGCGTGCTCACAATAAGTACCGACCGTGCCGCCGATACACTTTTACAACGACGGCGGCGACCGCGTCTCGCAGCGCCCCCCGCGAGAGAAGCGCACGAAACGCCTTATTATTATTGTCGCTGCACCACTTGCTCGCTTACTCACTTCTACTATAGGCAATACATATAGCGATAACGTTCGAGTGTCGAGCGCGCGAGGTTTTTTTTTTTTTTTTTTTTTCCGCACTCTAATTAACACCGACACCGCAGCAGTCGGCGGACGTGCGGCTGCGTATAATAATACCGTCCTGGCGGCGATGTACAATTAACGAACCGGAAAACAGGCGACGACTGGGAACGCCGCCGACGGTAAAACGACGACACCGAATGGAAAATAATGATAATAATAATAATAATAATAATGACAATAATAATTACAAAAAAAAATATAAGACACGTCTGCGCGCCTACCGCGGTGACGGACGCGGTGAACTCGGTCGACGAGTTTCTCGACGAGATTCTCGAAACCGTTTGTTGTCGGCGTCACATTTGATAATATGCCGTAGGGCCAATGTCAAAAGCGGTTTCGGAAAAGACAACCGCCCATTTTTGCCGGCTAGATGAAATACGAATACGGCGAGACTGTATACGTAATATCTGCGATAAAGATAACAGACAGTTTTCAGTCGTCAGACCCTAGACAACACGAGAAAAAAATAATGTTAATATTTCAAGTCGGTATTATTCGAATTCAAATTCAAAACAAATGTTATCATTGAGTGTATAAAGTATACGTAGCGCAGTCGGGTCAATCGAATTCCTAACGATGTTATAATACGAAATTTGCGAATTAACAAAATGATTACAAAAATACTTTTTGGAGATGTAATATTTTACTCGGTACGTTTATGCTGGTCTACATGCACTAACTGACAATCGAGAAAACACGGAATCGCGTGTACAATTAACGCTACATAATATTTAAGGGACATTCGGACGGGACTGCGCGTGCAGTTAGGTTAGGTTAGGTAAACTTGGCAAAGCCGCGGCGGTCTTACAAACACGTTGACCGTGCAACAAGCCTCGTCGCTTATAATATATAAAAGATACGGTAGCGCGCTCAGTACGCGGACACACAGTTAACACTATTGTTACAACGTGAGTATGGATTTTCGGGTATTCGTTAATAACAATTGTTCTAGCATTCCACGCTAAAACATATCCCGTGCTCGGGACCGCCAATAGACATACCTACAAACGGAAATGCTTGCAAATTGTCATGGTACGAATTGAAGTTGTAAGGTGGGTAACACGGACGACCGCGGAAATTCATCTGGGCGTGGCAAGTGTATATGAGCGGTCAATTTTTTTCTTTTTTCGTAGACATACTGAAATTCAATTTCAACACAGTCAGTTTCATTTTTTAACGTGCTTCCGAAAAACCCAGAAGCGGACTTTGTTTCCTCGCCATAGCCAAATTACTATACGACAGGTAATAATATTTACATATTAACATAGAAAAAAAAAAAAAAAAACTGAAACATTAATATAGTCGTTTGGTCTGTTCGAATACATTATAGACGAATTACGTTTATTATTTTGATTATAGTGTTTAATACCTCTTCGGTGTTTATATTATGTTGTCTTTTTTTTTTTTTCATTATTCAATGTGTAGATACTGTTTTTCTCGTACACGATACATAATATAGGTGGCACATGCATTAAACCGACCTAATGAAAATAACCGAAGGTTTTTCAATTTGATTATGCATACCTAATAGGTACCTATATACATCGTATACCCGAGTATTGAATAGTGAATTGTCTGTCGCAGTGTATAATATTACGTTTAATTGTCGTAACTATGCCCGCAGTGAACATTATCTACGTGATCCTTAACCTTTTATTCGAGATTTACATCAGTATTAATACCGATAAAATAAATATTGCTTTCATGATAATATTTCGTTTCGAAACCTTGAATATGTATATACGTAGCATGGCACCGGTAGCATAATGTGAAGTTCATTTAAGGAAGGGGCAAACTGGTATCGCGGTACGGAAAACGAATGTCGTGGGAGGGTCTCAAATTTGTTTGATTTAGATGGATACCATGTACACACTCGTATTAATTTTTTTTTTTTTTTTTTTTTTTTGTTTTACGTTCAAACATACGCCACGGGATCCTCGTCCCCTCAGTCACGACCATGGGCAGCCGTATAATTCAGCTAGATAACAAAAAAAAAAAAAAAAAAAATCCAAGGGGGGTCGATTGCGTATACTGTTATTAGTATAATCATTACGAGAGATAGATTTCAACAAGTGGGAGATGAATATCACCGAAAGTCCACGAATTTTTAAGCCGCACGATGCACACCGAACCTACCCGCCTACGATTTGTGTATACTTCGTATTCGCGGTGAAGATTATTTTGCACTCGTTGTTCGTCTTTTTCTAAAATACGAATACGTACATACATATTTTAGGTATTATGTACGTATCTACGTAACGCGTTAAAATAATACACGTACACGCGCGCTGTTCATTTGAATAATAATAATAAAAAAAAAAAAAAATAAATAAGTTTAACGCGCACGACTGCAGCGCTGCAGCAGTATAAAGTTACCATAAGGGGAGTCTGGTCCGCATAACCTTCATGACGACGATTCAGATTACATCGTGTTTCACACTCTCGAGGTGAATTGCCGCTATACGGGTATACCGCAACGGCTGTTTTTTTTCTCTTCTTCTTTTTTTTTAACCCCGCAGTATGCACATAATAAATTACGTCTAAAACATAATATTGTTCATCGCGCAGCGCGCGGGCAATCAACGCGATGTTGTGTTTATTGCCGTTATCGTTTTCGAAATGATACAGTGCCGCGGGTGTAACGTTACCCGCGAGTATTATTGAATTTGTATAGATTAAAACGCGGTGTCCACGACGTCCGAGTCACGTAAAAGGACGGTTCGAATTTTACAAACGCGCGAACAATATTAATCGTATTATGTACCGGCTCACCCGTAGTTGGCGAACGCACGATCAGCGAGCATAAATAATGTGCGTACCTACTATGTAGCAGTGGCCGTCCGGAGACGTATTTTCTACGGATACGTTGTGCGACGTTGTCGTTACAGTGCGCATAATGATAACGAATTTGCCGAGATAACAGACGTTTATAATTTTAGTTTTACGCGCGACGATGCCGTAGCTCTAGAAAAAAAAAAAAAATCCCTTTAAACGGATCGCTACAAGAAGTAAACCGAAAATGTACGGACAGCTCCCGAAACGAAAAACGGCTGAAAACGGCCGAATACTTTTAGTAAGCGCGCCTTTATTATAATACACTAAAACAACGATGCCGTAACAGCTAATCCGTTTCTTATCCGGATCGTGCGTTCGTGTCGGCGTCGTGACATATTTAAGTGGAGGTTATTATTAGGATAAATTTTTTTCGCAATGGCCAAAATCTTAAAACATATTACATTTTTGTTCGGACATGTCGGATATTTTTTAATTTCTACCATAATCATTGTATTTCGGTACTTTTGATGACTGCTGTGACTCTGCTATGCTTTCTCGCGTAGCAGAGGCGTTTACGAAAAAATATCTCGGGCGGACGTTCCAGGTCGCACACTTGCGTACTCTTATAACAATAGAAGTTTACGTACTTTCAATTGTTGGGTTATTTGTTTTTCATTAAAAACGCCAATATTTAATAACGTTATTTACGTTTAGCCTATTAAGTGCATATTACTTAGTTTTACATTTAATAATTTTTTTTTTCAGTGAATTCACGGCCTAAAATATAAAGCGATTCATAGAACCGTGATGATAATGACCGTTACAGCTTGTTACCACTTGTACGGAATGTATTCGATTAATTCAATACGCTGTGTATTCTGTTGTGTAAATTATGTAAATACCCGCGCGTTTCTACACTCATTACTTATATATTTCACGTGTATGATGCCCTGTGTCTTATGTAGACGAAAACCTGTTGAGTACTTGTTGTAAATAAATACAATTTCACGTACGTTTATTCGCTGGCTTAGTTATTCACGCATGCATTATACTTGTACGAGCGTATTAAAAATTAAATTAAAGGGTTTTTAATAAACACGTCATAATACAATATCGACAAGTTTTGGTATTAGTATGAGTGTTCATATCTCGAAGTTGAGCAACGCATTATTATTATTAAAATTTATGATCGTACGTACACTGAATTGAAAATAATTTTCGTGCCCGGCCGATAATAACCACATTCTGAGTTTCGTGCTGCGGATCGTTTAAACCGACGATAATTTAAATTTTTCGTTTTTCGCTATGTATTAATACCTGTGTTATAATCGGTAGTTACCAATAATATTATCATTAATTAACGTGCACACTGACCGCGTTATTTAAAGTGGGCAATGGAGATGAAATTAAAAAATCGTACAAAAAAAAAAAAAAACTCCCGATAATTACCCGATATTATACAGTTAAGTACATGGACGATAAAGTTGTACGATTGTATAAGTAATACAATTTCGGAAACCCCCCAAGAGATAATAAGATTTGCATTTAGATCGATTTCGAAACCGCTGATTATAAAATGTCGGATTACATATTATAATTATACTCGTATAGTAATAATACATCCCTCGCACCTTTTTGACCTTTCGCTCGCATTATACCGCACGGACGTTTGATCCGACCAGTTCAGTTCGGTCGCATTTGGAACGCGACGGAGACCCGTCAGGAGTTTCTTTTTTGACTCCGCACATTAATCTTAATTCCTTTCCGTTCGGTCAGGCCTAAACACGTGTTCCGGCGTTTGTCTCCAGTCGATTCGGGGCTAGTCAAGACACATGCTGAACTGAACCGCCGAGGTGGACGGAAATGGTCGGACCGTACGGGCGCAGTGAGCGCTTTCGCGGTGTGTGCCTGCGGTGTTCGGGTCTCGAGTTTGAAAGTTGCCAGAACGGCGTTAAATATTTTTTTTTTTTTTTTATAAAAAGTAATTTAGTCTGATAAAAACATGTTATTGATTTTAATATTCAAACCGAACACCGCAGACACTAAACCGACATGCCAAACCGAAGTTTAACCGAACGCGATTGAACTACAAACCGAACGGATCCTAGTGTATTCACTCGCCTCAACGAAATTACCGCGAAAAATACGAATCAATAGCTGCTCTTTCGTCCGATTCATTTTCGATAATCGATTGTTATATCGCACATAATAGTTGTTTTTCATACGAGGTACACCGTGTGTAATGAAACGCGTAAACTTTGTGCGGCCGGTTAGGCGCGTAAATTCTCGTCGTCGCCGTATAAACCAACAGCGTTATACTAGGACTACTGAGACAATTGTTTGGAGCGCTCTAATTGGCTGCTTTTGTCAGAGCGCGCAGAACCAATAAAAACGCGCGTTAATTACTATATGATAATATTTCGTTCTGTGTGCAATTATCGATACGACACAATGATATTTATTGATTTTCAGATAGATTACTTTCGCTTGATGTACGGCCGAACAAAATACTCTCGCTGATCTTTGTTGAGCTAACTATTGTCATGCACGAACTTATACTGTATTTTTGAGACCTTCCCCTGTCCATATGGAACGCAACTGTATTCAAAAAGTATGGTAATCTATTTAATAACACGACGATACTATTTTCGTAACAGTTATCAAAAAGACGGATATCCGTCACACCGCGGTTAATGTTGTTGTTGTTGTTGTCGGAGAGTCGGGAATAGGGATCGCCCATGCATCGGCTCACAAAACCGTATAATAATATCATTTGACAAGGTGTCCTTAAAGCACTCGTATATTCCGCGGGATATTCACCGTTTCGTATATACTCGCCGAATATCCAGTGTTTAAATGCAGTATAAACTCTTCTGCCGGTTTCATATGCATGTACAGACATGATAAGACGGTTCCATAAATGTTATTCCGCCTGATTGTTCGATACGGTCTGATCAACCGGACGGAAATTCGGAGCATTTACACGCGCTACTGGCTAAAACAAAAGTGTTTGGAAAAAAAAAACCCCCCCAGTAAAACACCCCGTAGCTTCTCTTCGACATTCGGGAAATCTAATTTCGAATTCGAAAGCCGGTGACTCATACAACGAAAAACAATCTACGCAACGTAATTGAACGGCTTCTCATAGTTCGAAGAGTACGAGCGAATATTACGTTGCGTGTAAAACTGACCGTTTCGATCCGGACGTTTTTGATATTTTCTTGTGCGGTACCCGTGGAATATAAAACCACACGTCTAATGCCATTATTATTTATTGTTCGCCTACTGTATTTATTACGAAAAAGCCGGTTTCACCGCAAAACGTAAATCCCATACAGTTATGTCAAACTACGACGTATTACGATTTTATTCGTGTTGTTATTATTGTCATTTGCGAAATACGACGCATTACACATATTTTCATCATTTATTACAGTATAATATTATGCATATGAAATTCGTATGCATACGTAGAGAACTGCGATTTTTTCTTCGAGATACTTTTTTGTAATATTCTCTATTCGGTCGTTGATATTATAATCTCTCGTTCGCCGCGTACCCGGTGCTAACAATCGTCATTATTATTATTATTACTGTTTGCGTAATAAAAAACGGAATGAAAAAAAAAAATACATCAATTATGTTATTAACATACTTAGTAGAGTCAAAAAGTTGGGTGTGTTTATTGTATGAGTTATTATGTTACGCGTGTTGTACCTATCTAATATATTGAATATTTACATAAACCTTATTGGATAAAACGTATAATTCAGCAATAGGTAATATTATTTTAATATTGCAAAAAAAAAAAAAAACACCAAAAACTGCCAAGCAACAGTAAAATGTAAAAAAAAGATCGTAGGTGAGAAATTGAGCGAAGGTTGAATTATTACGTAGGGTAATTTATATTAGTTCGGCATGCTGAATGTAACGATAAATTGTGACAAACGAAAACCGATTCTGTACGGACGGAGACATTTTTTTTCTTCTAACACGTTTATGAAAATAAAAAAATTATAATATTACGGACATTTTTTTTTTTTTTTTCATTTCCCAGTATATAAAAAATACAACTATCCGAGAAACATTTTAAAACGATTTTTGAGTTCCTTGCCGAGTCGAAAAAAATAGCGTTTACATAAATAAAAAAAATTAATGATTCCAAACAGACATATAAATAACTAAAGAAGCTGTCATAGGACAATGGAGATGGGTGCAGGCACTCTTATAGGTGTGACGTTGGGAAGGTATTAGAGAAGAAATTTAATGGATATATGTACGATACGATTAACCATTGCTAACGAAAAAAAAACGATTCTTAGCGGGGTTCGGTTGATAGCGTTGCATTGTCCGCAATATATATCATAATACGGTAAAATAATGACATAATATGTATTGTATATTTTCTTTAATAATATTTGTTAAATATTGTATACCTATTTCCCGTTTTCCGTAGTTTTTCCCGTTTTTCCTTAGTTTCTTTCCAGTTTATCCCATTTATTGGAAAAATGTTGAGAAAATCGGAAAATCGCCTGCTTAAGCTACCTCCCCGGTCCGATTTCCTTTCAGAAAATATACTCATTGTAAATCGGAGCAAAACTGCTGATAGAAAAAATGTCCACAGAAAAAATAAACATTATTGTAAAACCAATACATTCATCGCTCCAATGAAAATCTAAAAAGAGTCGAAATACTTTGGAAACGAATTATACCGTTATATCGGGAAAATATAACCAAACGAATCCGGGGAAAATGTTGAGATTGTTATTTCTTACCGAATTACAGAAAGAAAAAAAAAAAAATCAAAATCGTTTTTGGCAGCAAAGACGCGAGTGTTACGTAAATGTTCTCTCGGGTTTTGTTTTGATTTTCACGATATTACGGGGCCAAAAAAGAAGCACACTTGCGATATTTCACAGTCCCTCACACAGACGAGAAATTCTGTAATACCGAAAAATGACACTGTCTAAACAAAGTGTTTGATAGAAAAAATAATGGGACGCATTCCGGCCGAGAAACGTGTTCACGAAAAAAACCCCGCGTCCGTACTACGAGATGTGTATAGCCGTACTGAAGTCATGCGCATTTGGCGATACGTACGACGACGGAGCGATGGCGTAAACGCGTAGAAAGTCTCGCAAGTTTACTCGGGATTTTCAATTTGTTTAAAGAGATATAAAAAAAAAAAAAAAAAAAAAATAAACGAAACAATAAATACGCCGCCGCCGCGGTGACTATTTAATACACGAGCGACGCGTGATGATAATAATTTAATACACATACAGAGAGAGTGAGAGAGAGAACGAAAAAATAAATAGGTTTACGAAGGGAACGAATCTCGTTTTCAGACGGGGGAAAACGAGCGGTGACCGTTCACGCGGGCCGAGAGGAAACACTGCGCGGAGCCAGTCGGTTTTTTTTTTCGCGTTTGTATTCAAATTCGCGTATCGTTGCGTCGAAGTACCACCAGCGACCATACGCTCGTTTACGTATATTACAAGATATCTGTATACGTATACGCACAGTACGTGTCCGCGTGTGTACGCGGTACTTAATTAACGATGCATTGTAGGTACGGATAAGAAAAAAAGAAACAAGAAAAAAAAAAAAAAAAGGCGAAAACCTTAGAAAAACGTCGCCGCGGCGTACCGCGCGTCCTCGGACGCGGCGGACATTACTGCGGCCCGTCGGCCCCGACCGCTCCGGGCGGGGGACGCCGGCGGTCAAAGTTTTCGCGTGTTTCGCGATTGCGATCTCCGGTTCGCGCGCGACTCGCCGGTGTCGGACGGGCTACCGGACAGCGAACGCCGCGCGCGCGCGTTGTCCGAGCGGCCGCCGGACGGGAAAATACGGCCGGACGACACGCGAACGGGATTCGTTTGTTTATTTTTTTTTTTTTTTTTTCCCCCCCGCGCCGATCGGCCGACCGATTCCTCGCGCGGCTCGCCGTTTTCCCGCTCGCGCAATCGCGCCGCGTGAATCTCCGCGCGTTCGCGCCGCCGCGGTCCGTGTCTCCCGTACGTCCGCACTTGTACGCCGCCGCGGTGGCACGGCACGCGCGAACACCCTGTACGCGGGTGACAACGCCGCCAGCTGACCGCTCTATTACGACGTTTGCTCTGTACAACAGAACCGTGAAACCGTCGCAGACCTATACTACATACGTGCACCGCGACTGAACGCTCGGCCCGAGGACTGGCAGGCGTGGTCGGTCCGAACGGATCGAGGGCGGTTTTTTTTCTCGCGCTCATTACTGTGGACCGTTGCCGGGTCCTTTGCCGCAACCGCCGCTTTCCCCCATCCGTCTCTTCACCGTTCGCAGGATTCCCAGCACGGCCAGGCCTTTATACGGACTCACATTTCGCTTGGGCTCCAATCCGGTGACTCGACCGATTGTCTGTTTTCGACTTTGCCATAGACGTTTTGCCCAACCTATCCTTTTTTCTTTTCATCGTAGCCATTATGTTTGAGTCTGAGTCCTCTAATATCGTACCTATATTACCCATTTTGTCTTTTTTCGCTAGTATTCTCCCGTGTTTTGGTTTCTTTTTTTTTTTTGGGGGGGGGGCAACGATTTGTCGTCATACCTTTCTCTCAAATCTCGCTCGGTTCTACTCGTCTGTTTTTGTTGTAGCCCAGGTTTCACACGCGTATACCGCTACCGGACATGTCATTACTTCGTACAAAGTTAATTTAAACCCGATTGATACTGGTTTAGATTTTAATATCGTTTTTAATCCGAAGAAGCACTATTTTTAGCTGAGTTTATTCTGTTTAGTATTTTTAGAAAGGAAGTTGGAAGGGATGATAAAGTAATTTAATTTATAACTATAGGCAACCATAAAACTACTAATAAGAGAATTATTAGTGGTATTTTATTCTGTTTGCTGCCAATAAGTTACCCAGAAAACAATTATAGACATATTTACGGTTTTCCTTTTTTTTTTTTAAAGAAAACTAAAGGGTAAATCAAAATATGACCTCCTTTATGCACCAACTAGATGAATAAAGTTTTTTATTGGTGCGGGACGTAGTCGAAAATTCAATTTAATTATTATTATTTTTTTTTTAATAAACACGACGGTTTTGACGTGCCAATCTATTTTTACTAGCGTCAGTCGGACGGTCCGCGAAACGGATGTTCCGGATGGCGTAGACAGTAAAAAGCGGTCTCGCCGGCGCTTGCTCTCCGCGAAGAAAATTTGCGCGTTAGATTCGTGCGCGCACTTGGCTCGGACGACTTGTGCGGTTGTTACATTATATGGGTATAATAAAATTGTATGCGAAAAAAAAAATCTCTCCGGTCGCACGTTATAACACGATGTCCACTGGGATTGTTTTTTATATATATATATATATATATATATATATATTCGGAGCGAGTTTTACACATCACGTATACGTATATAATACCACCTGTGCGATGAGGTCGTTTCGATACACATATTATTCAAAATTATTCCGCATGCTATAACACTCGCATGTTTTTTTATTATTATTTAGAGAGTGTTTTAGTCCGTATAATATGTTGCAATGCCCTCCCCCCCCTCCTCCGCCCCGGTGTGTTATTACAGGTAGATGACGTTCAAGAGAGCAGTCCTGTTATGTACGAATAGCACGTCAACATAATGAATTCGATTTGTGTTCTTTTGGACTTCTCTTCGTGTCCGCGCGTTATTTTTACGCCTATCGAAGTGACGAAATTTGTTCGAACGTAGGCGCGTATCCGTCGTCTATTGTAATAATATATAAATAAAACCTTCTGGTACTGCTGACGAATGCACTACCGAAGAAGATGAGATACACAGAGTTATTTATGTCTGAAAGCAACGGTGATCAACCGTTGCCGACAAAGTACGATTCCGAGAAAAGTTCGGTTATGTACGTAGACGTTTTGATATACCGTAACATTTACGAGTTTCGTCGAAATTTAGTAATAAAAAAGGTTTGAAAAAAAAAAAAAACGACTACTTTTTTCTTCTTAAACCGTGTTAGCAATTACGTTGGATATTTATAATTATTGACCGCGGACAATTGGACGGCGTTCGTAAAAAACGGTACGAATCGTATTTTGTCAAGTTTTACATTGTACATCGGTTTCGTGAGAAATTTCACGGCGGATCGTTCGGTGCATTATTCGGTTTTTTAGATTCGGAGCGTAACGAGGAATATATTGGTTTTACAATGATGTTTATTGTTATTTGTTTTTTTTCTGTGAACAACTTTCTTACCAGAAATCTTGCTCCGATTTTCACGTACATAGCGTCTTTTCTGAAACGGAACTTTAAATGGTTGTACTAAAATTAGGGTTGTTTGTTGATTTTCCAAGCGGTTTTCATAACAATTGGTAAAACGGGAAAATTTACGAACACGCATAAAAGAAACTACGCTCGTTATCGACGATTTATCGTTGCGTACAGACGAAACGCGCCTCTATATATCCTACCTTCTCGACTTCTCGCCCGTCTTTTGTTTTTCGTCTCCCGAAAAGTCGTGTGCGAATAACGTTTTCACGAATAACGCGCCGTCCGATTGTCCGCCGCGACTTTGACTTATTCTCGCTGCGTCACTGCTGAGCGAGTCGGCGTGCGCGAACGATCCGCAACGTTTCTACGAACCGACAAAAGGGAAGAAAAAAAACCACATCGTCTCGGTAAAAAAAAAGCGTTACGGCGTTTATAAATGACGCTCGTGTAACGAAATGTTATCGCGGTATCGCGGGTTACCGGTATACCGTAATACGTGATCGACGAACGTTACGAAACTCTTCGGCAACAGCGGCGGCTGGTTTCGCAATGCGCCTAATATTGTTCGACCTGAACTAACTTAACCATCCCCCGATACCGATAAATTGTAGTGATGCGTTATTAACACGCCGCGTGCCGTACCGTCACGCTAATGATACTCCATTACTCTCCTGCAACACAAACGTAAAATTGGAACAGCTTGTCGACGGATCGACGGAAATCGAAAAGTTCAACGCTAAAATTGATTTTGACTAATACGCCATCTGTTTACGGAATTTTCGATATAGGTTGCCATTCGAAAATCAAAAGTAGATAGGGGTTTCACTACCGAAAATAAGTGTGACCAAAAGTATCATGAATATCGAATTGTAAAGCGGCTTATTTCTTAAACGTTCTAGAAAACGAATTCCGGAAAAAGTTAACACTTTCCGAGATAATGAGTGTACCCACTTCAACGAATCGCCTGGTATTGGTATATTAGAGTGTGTACGCGAGGTACGCGTACGGTATTATTATGGCTCTTTCTGTACGCCGAAGAAGCCGTATTTTAGATTCTGAGTGGAGCGAAGAATGCGCTGGTTTTACAGAGATATTTATATTTTTTTTTTTTTTTTTTATGTGAACACTTGTTCTACCGGAATAATCACTCTGATATATAAGGTACACACTCTTTTCTGAAAATCAATGGCGGTACTTTTCAGAATTCTTGCGGTGCTACGCCGTTTTTTCGTCAGCAACGGTTTATCGCTGTATCCTACCTTCCCAAATTTCCAACTATAACGGTGGCAGTACCCGTCGCCGTTATCCTTGGACAGCTTTTTTTTAAATATTTGTTTTCCGCCGTCGGTGAATCGGGACGCCGCGGCGCGGTACATCATTAATGCGCGTTGTTATTGCGGGGCGGCTATCCGCGGTTCGCGATCGGGTCAGCGGAATATTATAATAATAATAACAATAATAATAATATACGGAATATTATTATTGGTAACGTATACTGATTATTTAACATACCGTATGTGTGTAAATATACGGAGAGAGAGAGAGAGAGAGAGAGAGAAAAAAAGAAACGCCACCGGTTCATTATGCACTCGGCGACGCGCACGCGTACAATAATAATAACAATAATAATACGAGCGCATTATTCTGTGTGTACGCGACTATCTTCTCGGACGACAAAACAATTGCTTACAATTAAAAAACCGGCACGGTTTTTATTTGTATTTTTTTACTCGCGAGCATTGTGTCGCGGGCGCAGAGTGTGCGCGAGCGTAATTTCCTCTCCCTGTCTCCTATGTCTTTCTCGCTCTCTCTCTGTCTCTGTCTCACTTTCTCCTAGAACATATATTATCGTATCCTAAGTATAATAATATCTCCCGTACGCGTTTACAGGCGGTTACCCGGCGCTGTGCCGCTGTTGCCGCCGGAACGGAGACAATACCATATATTATTATTATTATTATTATTCTCGGCGTCTCCTATTATTTTCCCGAAACGGCTACCTGGTGTACGCGCGCTAAAAAAAAAAAAAAAAAAAAATAAGAAAAAAACGCATATAGAGTATTACAATTTATATACATAAAGGATATCGGCGCTACACACAGAATATAATAAAGTTCAGAACGGTGCTCCGGCCGGTAATGGGCGCCCCGGCGCTCGTGAGGTCACACGCACAGACCGCCGCTACAGTTTACAATATTATGCAAATACGAAATTATAAAAAATATATATATAATGTATACTACGAGTGTGTGCGTGTGTGTGCGAGTGTGCGTCTGGTCGGTTTACGGGTAAACGCGGAAGAATATTATACCGCGAACGGTTTGTGTTTTTTTTTTTTTTTATTTGTCCATTAGACGACTAGGTATAGGTATTATACCTACGCGAAGGAAAATGCGTGTCCGGAAACGTAGGTACGTATATATTATGCGATATAACGACGGCGTAAACTCGCTATCTCGTTTATACCGTCCGCGAAGATTATAGGCGTTTATAATATGTTTAAACCCGTGATTGTAACTCAATTGACGTCCGAGATATGAAACAAAAGAAAAAAAAAAAAAAAATATTGCCTAATATGACGTACAACACCAGGACCTACGCAAGGTTGGGTTATGCGAAAATGTGCGTGCACATAATACCGGACGAACTGTTCATATTACGAGTTACAGTACGGGTTTTAAATTCTCACCAGAAGACCCGTATGGGTAATAAATCGCATAATAATGTATGCCCGAGTTTAGAGATCGAATATTTGTTATTATTGCCCCGATTCTGTGCCGGTCTTTGTTGTACGGGTGGTATTTTGAAGTTGGATTGCCAGGACACAAGGGAAAACAAGGAGATCCGGGATACTACAGGAGTATCATAATATATTTTGATAAGGTGTTGTAGAGCGGCGATCGGGAACATGCGGCTCCATAACGTGCAATCTACGGCTCTTTGGAAAATACATCGAAATCTAGACATTCTAGATCTAGAGCTAGATCCATAAAATATAAATTAAAATTTGATTATATGGCTACGGAATCCCAATGAAATTGTTCGATAAAATATATTAGTCGTTTTTCGTACTATGGTTTGGCAATTTTTTTTTTCAAAAACGGCTCATTTACACGAAAAGGTCACACGGACGTGTGACGAGGATTCCAGAATAGTCAAACATAAATGTGCCAGTTATGGAGTATGGAAACCAAGTGAAATGAAACCTGTAGAACATCCATAGAAGCGACGGATAAGATGAAACAACCCCGAACTTGGTGAAATTAGGTACAGTGAGTTAGTGGCAAGAGATGGTACTCAAGCGGTCGGAAGGAGTGCCTTTCACTCCTTGGTGGCGGCAGAAAATGATCAAAGAGTTCTGATGTCAAACAGAAAAAATAAAACGACATTATTATATCAATAACAATGTAATCGTGAGTGCAAAAAGGCATTTTTCGTGGTCGTAAAAACTCTCCGGGAGAGTTGTGATGCCAGGGACATGATGCCTATGGTAAAGCAACTTGAAAACAAATTACCGAAATTAAGTTTTTACTCGAAATCGTCGTGTATAGAGACGATCGCTAGCCATAAATGAATCACTCTGTATACTTATATGTTGTTAATCGAAACCCATTAGTTAAACATAGTTTAGCACGTTAATAGAGTAGGTTTACTAAATTGAAAATAATATATATTTAATATTTCCGAACGTATATAAATCATTATCGTTTTTGAAGCATATTTTTAACACGATAATATAATATTTAAGATCAAAACAATTTAAAGATGAATAAATTAAACGCGCAATTATCGTTTATAATTTATGCAAGCGGCGAAATCTAAAAATCCGTGGGTATTTGTCACGGGCGATTTGTTTTTAAATTTTTCGTTTTCAAGACAGCCAATCAGGTATCCTCGAAAATTATTAATAGCCGTAGCATTACTATAGTAGCTACGGGAGAAATTGCGGTGCATTTATTATAATAGTTAAAAACTCTATAATTAATTTATCAGAATCGAATAATCTTATATGTTTTTTTTTAATCTAGTCGATTCTTGTTAAATACGCATACGGTTCATCTATCAATGCGTGCGGTAATATTACGATTACATTGTAATTAATCGGTTATGTAAATACGTAGGTGCCGTAAAAATGCGATTCAGTAATTTTGTCGAAAACCATTTCGTTTGTCTTATACCGTTAAATATAAAACATATGTGTGGCTTTTAAAAAAAAAAAAAAAAATACGAACGTACAAATATAACGTGAGATAATTTGTTTAAATATACTATTTCCGATGGTACATCGATTTATTTTCTATAGATAAACGACGATTTAATCAACGAAGAACTTCAGAGTTTGTTCAGATGTCCGTGTATCACGATGGAAATTGCTCGATCAGCAGACTGATGTGGGCTTGTGTGGTGGCGGAAAACTCACGGTGCTATGATAAATTGATAAGAATCTAATTAAAGTGGACACAAGAGGAAAAAAAAAACCCGCTGAGAAGATCTTGCAGTCTACCAGATTGTGCGGAAAAATTACGTAAATTCGTAAACTCCAACTGATCCAAAAACCGATTGTAGAGAAGCCGCCTAAAATAGAAACGGCTGTAATCAAATTACCCCTCTTACGAAAAAAAAAATAAAATAAAAATATAACGACTACAATTTTAACTAAATTATTCTCCTTTACTCAACCGATTAACCCAATTTCTGTTTGTTATGAAACAATATTATGATTTGAACGCGCCGAAAAAAAAAAAACAATTTAAACCTATATATACGACACGGTTATATAATATAATTATAATTTTACTTCCGAAATCCAATGCCAGTAAGAAAAAATGAAAAAACAAAACGTGTTATGATATCATTTTTGGCGGCCACGTGGCTACGCGACGTAGATAGCTGATCAAAACGAGATAATCGAAATTCTCAGGAGGAATCGCAGAACGTTTTAATTGCACCCGAACAACTTGTACGAGTTGTACGTATGTGTACGTTGCATCAAAAAGTTATTCTGATAAAATTTACAAATGTCCCGATGAGACACTGGCCTAAAAAACCGATACCCATCACTTATAATGTGGACTGTTTTCACGACGACGTTCAACATGTTTTCAGTACACATTAATAGTCCAACTGTATAACTAATTTCTTATTTTATGAGATCGCTCGGCCAATTTACGGAAGACTATATAACGATATAGGCACTGTACACAAACCTACGTATACGATGATGACAGAACCAGTTTTCGTTATATTAAAACACTATACGTATACATATATTAAAAAAAAAAAAAAAAGTTTATATCGTAAAAATAATAATTGAGTAACGACAATATATTATAAAGTCGATAATATTCGATCGGGATACACGGGAATTTATTAAGAATAACGATTTTTTTTTTTTTTCTAAATCTGTATAATCTATAAAAATCACTCTTGTTGGTTTTCGCCGATCGTCGGTTTTGTCAAAGAACCGTTTTCGCCAATGCATATAGTAGTATAGCCGGAAGATAATATCGAATATTATTTCATGCGTTAAATTCGCATTGTGTCAAATCGGCGAACCGTAAGACTCGGTCGTTGGACGCGGCGGCAATAGCAAAGCGCAGTCGTGTCGCAGGGTCGAAGCGTCTAAGATTCGTTAAATTATGAATTATGACGACGTAAAAAATAAAACCGACGCGTCTCCGGGTCGAGAACGCCCGGAGAACGGGTCCGGCGTTGGTCTAACAAGCTAATCGAGTTACGTTATTTTAGAAGGCTCTTTGTTCGCGTTTTATTCGTGAGTTTATGTTTTATACCATTTTTTTTTTTTTTTTTTTTTTTTTTTTTTTACGAGGTTATCAACCGTACCGTGTAACACTCGCGCCGACACCTATACACCTATACACTCGCATGCGTGTTTGATTGTTTCTGTACTCGGCAACCCTGTGACGGGAGTGCGGTGTTTGGTTGAAAAAACTGTAATTACCGGATGTTCCGCGAGTCCGGTTTTTCGGTTACTGCCGTATACGACACTAGGGTACCCGTATCACCGCATGAAACGATGCGGAAATATAAACACGAAAACGAGATGCCGCGCTCGCACATTTTAAACGCGGCGTGTCTTTAGAATTCGGTATAATGAAGATAACAACTGCCATCCGGTATCGATGTTTGATTGAAAAAGCTGTCCTAGGATAATGGGGACGGGTGCAGCCACTGCTGTAGGTGAGGTTAGGTTTAGGAGGTAGGATACAGAAGGGAATTTAATGTGTATCCGTAAGCGACGATAAACCATTAGTAACGAAAAAACGATTCTGAGCGGAGTTTAGTTAATAGCGATGCATTATTGTCAAACAATATATAATTAATAATATTATGTTGAAATAATGATATGGGCATCATATATTTTCTTTGATAATATTTGTTTAATATTGCACTGATTTTCCCGTTTATCCTAAGTTTTTCCCGGTTTCCTTATGTTTCTTCCCGATGTTTCACAATTGCTGGAATAACTCCTGAAGAAATCGAGAACGACCTCCTCTTAAAGTACCACCTATTTTCTTTCATAAAAGAGTCTACATTATATACACCGGAGTTAGTTTTCTGTTAGAAAAATTGTTTACATAAAAAAAAAAAAAAATAAATAAATTCCCATCTAAATGTTACCTTCCCGATTTCCCATCTAGAACAGTGACTGCACTCACGCTGGTTCCGTTAATTTTTTTTGTTTTCTACGTTTTCTCAATAAATTTTGGGGAAATGTTCCGTTCCCGCCTTGCGTGTATTGATAGTGGTTTTTTTTTTTTTTTTTTCAAAAACCATTTACGGTGAAAATACAACGTAATAACATGTATCCGAGAGAGAGAGAGAGAGAGAGAAAGAAAGAAGTGCAGATACGCACGAAATAGTAGTGAATAATGTATACGTATACACGCACGGGAGTATTATGATAAAAATCCTTTTGGGCCTTGATTGATTTCGACGGAACTAATGAGATTAGCAATGTATACGAATTAAAGGGTCCCGCGTATACGTATTATTACGTATATTACAATAAAGTGTCAGTTATACGACGACACAGGTAATTTCAAATTTTCCACTCTTTCTCGCCGTGTATTTATATATATATGTATATACAGATACGCTGTGCGCCATTGTTATACTGCGGACATCGTGTGTATATATGCGCATACATATATTTATACAGGTAAGTACTTTCAAAAACCTTAGAAGCAAAAAAAAAAAAAAAACAAAAAAAAACGGTTAATTTACGTTGGAAATATAAAATATCCACCTTGAACGTGATTATGATCGAATTTTCATAACTCTAGCTGCGTGTACGCCTGTATAACATAATAATATTATACACGTGCTCGCGTACGGGTGTGCGCGCAATACCCGCTGTACCTGTCCACATTGTATGGGTAATGTGATTTGTGTTATTTTTTTCATGTGAAACGGTCGTCGCACGAGTGACAAACTCCGCACTTGTATATTATACGAGTAATTACGCGAACGAATTAAAACTATAGGTACGTGTAATAGACGCGCGTACCTATAAGTTTTAATCTGCATGCCTAACGGCCGCAATCGAATCGAAATCGAATGAAAAAAAAAAAAAAAAAAATAAAAAAACCCATCCGTATTCGCGTGTTTGCGCTCGCGTATACCTACAACATAAAAACCGAGAAATTCATAGCGAATCTGTAAATAAATAAATTTCTATATTATATTATAAAATATATAGGTGCTTACTGACTTTTTTCTTGGCGTCCGTCCATAAAAATCGACTAATTATTACGCGATTTAGATTACATACTATACGTACGCGTGTACACTTTACATTCTGTGTTCGCGTAATAATATATCATAATATAATATACGGCGTATGAGTTGTTTTTTATTATTTTTTTCTCTAAAAATATAAACCGCTGAATATATATATATATACCTGTACGCGTGGCGAACAGAAATCGTTGGCGTTTAAGAACAGGTAGCGAAATGCTACGATTCGACGGACTGTATTATCGTTTCGGTATTGATTCGTTTTAGATTACGGGCGTACGGGCCGCCGAGACGTTACGGCCGCGGAGTTCGCCCGAGACGGTTTTTCTCGGTGCAACACGTTCGCGCGAAAAATTCGCAACGCGATTGCGCACCGAACGATACACGCGCACGCTGCGGGGCGGTGATTCCTGTACAACGCGAAACAATATCCCGATGTACATTATAGTACGTTATCGATTATATTAATGTCAAGTGTTCAATATTATTTATTTGTTCTCGTATATTCGCCGATGGGACGTTATCACGTTCCCCCCAAATCGATACTATTCGTAAATTGCAAAATGGTTTTGATATACCGACAGCGTATTGTTGTTTTTTTTTTTTACGTCTCAGGATCGACCCAAACACGTACAGACGCGTGGCTTACAATTGTAAAATTTCGTTTGAAATTGACCGGTATAAATTTACAACTATCATTAGCCCAATCGACTTTTCATTTTGATTTTGTAAAAGGCGCGCATAAAGACGCTGTTAGAGACATTCTCCCGAACTGCAGAATTCTGGCATGTAGGTTTCATTTGAACCAACGTTGGTTTAGACATATCCAAAAAGATAGTCGGCTATTGAATGAGTACGAATCAAGTTCTGCATTGGACGTTTGGCTGAACAAATGTTTTGCTTTAGGATTTTTACCGGCCAATTTAGTAGAGAATGATTTTTTTTTTTACATTTAACTGCTCCTGCGTCTAATTTTGTATTTTCCGATTATTTACTTAAGAACCATGCGGGAACCGATACACAATTTCCACCTACTTTACGGGCGGATAAACCGTCAGAAAAAACTAGAACAACTGATGGTCTAGAATCCTTTCATGTGCACTATAATTCGCAGTTTTATACGTCGCATCCATCTACTTTCCAAGTAATAAACATTTTATTAGGTATTGAAACTGAAACATATTCAAAAATAAATAGTGTTAAACGTAATGAAAAACATAAATTACGAAAACAACATTAAATTAATAACGGATACTTGGGGAAAATTTAAAAATAATAAAATATCAATATGAATGATTATTTACAAGCAATGGGACCACGTTTTTGGGTTCTTTCAAGGATCCATTTTTTGGAATAATTTTTTTTTTTAGGGCAGTGATTTAAAAATTTAACGAATATTTAGTCAAATATAAAACATAAAATAAACTAGGTATGAATAAAATTCTTAGTTTAACTTAACCTTATCTGGCATTACTTATACTTTATAAATACACGAATTAAAAGCAAAAAAAAAATACTTTGATCCACTTTGGAACTGGATATGTTAATCTAAATTTGTTATTCTAAAACGAAATAAGATCTCTTTAATGCTCGATAATTTGGCCAATTTTTATTGCGTTCTTGAATTAAAATCGTTTTGAAAACGAGAAAAAAAATTGCGCGGTAACTCATTTTTGGGTTTTTGCAGTCTTGAACTGGATAATCAACATTATGAGCTACAAATTATAATGTAAAAATTTCACAATACAATATTAAAATGTATAAATATGATGAATAAAATTGGTTCAATCATGAATTACGCTAACTTAAAAATACGAAAACGAAAATACCCAGTAGACATTGCACTTGTATTTCGTTTGATTGCTGCCATAAAACTATGACTATTTTTTTTTCACTTTTCACTAACGGTAAATTTATTTTTAATTATAAACCAACATTTTACCCTTCATCATAAACTATTCGAATATTTAATAAGTAGAAAAAAAAACTTGGCAGGGGTTTGAGGAGGCTATAGAAATTTGTTTGAGAGGCTTAGCTCCCTAAAGCTCCCCCTATTTGTGCCTATGAATTGATGCTTCAATTGAAACATTTTTCTAAAATCCTGACGCTTCTTAAAAATTAAAAAAAATTAAAAACCGAAAAAAATGACGATACCATTGTTATCCATTGTATATTCTGAGCGAAGCGAGAAATTCGTTTACTCGTATTATAGTTTTACTGTGACGTGTACTTTTATTATTCCGTCTGCGAATTGGTTTTTCGAACAGAAATCCTGTTCCGATTATCAAATTCAATCAGATACCCAAACTTCGTTCAGTATTCGTTTTTTGATTTCTCCTCATCTTACATACATAATTATATATGTATACCTTTCAGATCCGGACTTTTCACGCCCGACAACGTCATGCCCATGGTACGAAATATGTTCGGCTTTTTTTTCTTCTTTTGAATGCAACACACTTGTTACGTGTGTATCTTGTAACACTTATTTTAATGCCACCATTCTTTTATTATGTAGAGCGCAATAATATTGTAGTACTATTAAACCGATATACTCGACCGTTATTCGTAACGAATCCCGAATGGTTTCGGGATTTATACAAAGATGCAAAACAGTACGTTTATATTATTATATTATCCGAGTGCGTTTCCCGCTTACGACAAAACGATGACAAGAAAGAAAACAACATTTCAGAGCATGAAGAAGCATTCGCGTTTCTCGTAGCAGCAGCAGCGGAATCCGCGGATCAAACACAATAGAGTTTTCACGTGATCCATTGATATCCGTTTTTTTTTTTTTTTTTTTTTTGTGCTCCCACCGTGAAATCCAATTAAACTCGCTGGATAAACGCTTCTCTTGTGCAGATCGTGATAAATGATAAACAAAAAAATAATAATAATATCAGCCGCACTGACCGTGTTTGTTGCGGCGCGCGCGTTTCCCACAATAAACGACGACGGCGACAAAAAAAAAAAAAAAAAACATCTTTCTCTTTAAAATGCCTAGTGGATTCACGACCCGTTACTACAAATCTGCAAGAAAAAATAAAAAAGGTAGCGAAACAATGACCCAAACGTGTCCGCACTTTGGTTTAACCAGTCATTGTAGGAAATCTGTTGCAGGAGAGAAATCGTATCAAATCCGTTCTTTTTATAAATATTCTCGAAGAGTATACTACTACTATACTAGCTACTACTACTACTTCTAAACGCGCTCGTAGAATGCTATCTACACAACTATACGGAGGCGGATGTGAAGCACCGGTTGTGGAAGAAAAAAAGTATAATATAAGTATACTTGAAATATAAATCAACGTTATACGTGGGACGGGCGGTGGAAACTGGGGGTGGCGAAGGACCCGAGCGTAAGATATATATACTTACCCATAGGTAGGGAAATCCTGTAGAACGAGGTGATATGATCTGGTTTTGTTTTTGCCCAGATTTTTATAATATTATATAGCGCGTGAGTGTCAGTGTGTGTGTGTGTGTGACAAACTTGTTCCGTTTACAGAAGTACACGTATACAGAGTATTATTATAGATACGTCTCATCGTATATAATGTGATATGGCCGGTTAAAAAAAAAAAATCGTCTGTGGTAATTATAAAAAAAAAAAAACTATCACTAGTCGTCATCATCAATGTCGACAGATATTTGGGCGCAGTCGACACTACGTATATTTTACTGCACACGTTATCTCGTCGCGATCGACTCCGCAGTATATTTACGATTAAAAAACAAAAAAAAAAAAAAACACACACGAACAGTGAGCGTAAGTATGGAAGTAGAAATCAGTATCAAAACAGAAAACAAAAATGACGATACTGTTGATTGGCGTGCCACTGTTCTAAGAGGAAAAATTTGAAGAAGAAGCTTGAGAATTAAAACTTGCTCACAGGGTGCACCCACTTGTTAAACGGTTGCGAAAAAATAACCGTCCCCCGGAAAATGACCGTAGTAACCGTTTTCGGTAACGTGGCCCGATCGCATATTAACATTGCGAAATTAAAAAGCGTACCCGATATATGATTCGGCTTGACAAATCGCCATGCCGGGGTGTATTTTCGATCAATTCCCTCCGTTTCTTTACGCGTTGAAACAGAAATAACAAATTCGGCGTCCAAAACACGAGTGCTTGGGTGTATTCGAACAATTTCAAGCATACGATGTTATAGATTATATTATGTAGCCGCGTGGTGAATTAGAAACGGCGACCGGTGACCGCATACCTACTGAATAAGGAAGGAACGCGCACCGTATTGAAGTGGCACGAAATCGTCTTTTATGCGTACCTACCTGTATTATGTTAGACGGCAATGCGTATAATTAGCCATTAGAACTTTTTATATAATGCCCAGGAATTTTATACATTACCTATGGTAACGTCTAAAGAAGTGTAGAATATAAATTATTATTATTTGCATACAATCCCTAATTATTATTTTGTATGATTATTAGGCATTCCGTAAAATTGCACCTTATACAAAATTGGGTATGTGCAGAATGAGAAAATCATGTAACATTCTGTCTCGTTCTCCGTGTCCTAATTATCGGCGAGCATCTTGTTGTACAACAGAAACATCACTTTCTTTAACGTAATATTATAAAATACCGATATCATTATTTTTAACAGGGTACATTGGTTGCATATCACATTTTTTTTTTTTTTAAGCAACCGCGGTTCTTTTTTTTAATTCGGAGTGTATTTTTGTCTCGGTTTAATTCTAAAAACGTCCTTTATTAATTAATAATACCGCTCATCAGTTAAAAACACACTATTTATTTAGTCATATTTTCGGTTCAAATAACTCGGTATTAAAACATTTTTTTTTTTTTTTATAACGCATCGCACAATCGATTCTAGATTTTTCTAGGCATTTTGTGGTTGACTGAAATGTACATTTGAAAATAACAAATAAATTGAGTAAAAAAAATAGAATTATCGACGTAAAGTCTCAACTGTCGACGCTCTATTAAACCTGTTAATATTACGGATTTCTATAGAGTTTTGGAGGATAGGCTAAAAATTGAGAAAGCATTTTATACTAATAATTATATAATTATATTATCTCATATAAGCAAAAAACATAGCAAAACAAATTTTTCTATGAAATAAATGTAAAAAGACACAATAATATTATGGTCCAACGGCAAGTAAATAATCCTATAGTTGCAAATTCGGTGAAAAATAATTTCGTTAATATTAAAATTTTACTTATTCGTGTTCATAAATTTAGTTCATATCTGTCAAAAACTTCGAAATTATTGATTGATTTATGATTATAAAATAAATATATAAATTAAACGCCCCAGACAACAATTATCGCCAGTACTGCAATTCAATAGTGACAAATCTAGTTTGAGAATTAACAGTTTAGAAAAAAATAATGAAGAAAATGGCTTTAAACTCTATCATGACATTGATATCATTTGTTTTTGTATGTGAATTATTTACGCTATAAAACGTTTAAAAAATTGAGCATACTTTTTTAAGAGGGATGGGCCATTCATGAGATTAAAAATTAAAGGAAACATGTGAAATCAATTTGTTTTATTAAGCTGTAGACGGTAACACGGAAACCGACGGTTTCAAGCGTGGTTTTTTGATTTCATATTTGATATTTTATTTATAAAATGTTCAAAAATAGTAAAATCGTTTATAATCTGATAAATATGTTTCGTTATTTGTGTCTAGCCCGATCTAACGGGCAATTATAACTACCAAACCGATTTATAAATGATAATCAATTGCATAATGAAAAGTTAACCTTGTGTCATGAGTAATATTACGAATTGTAGCCTATAGGTTTTTATTACGTAGAAAACATATTTCTCGTTGTCTGAATATATGATTAAGCAAGTAGTATTATACATTAAACCTCTATTATTTAATATAGTTTCCTAACAATCTGCACTCGCCTCAGCCAAGACAATGAAAAACATATTGTATTATTATACTTGAATTACGGTCGGTATAAATACGTTTAGATTCAGAGTGCAACGAAGACTGTATTGGTTTTACTATGATGTTTACTGTTTTTTTTTTTTTTTTTTGTTAATATTCTTTCGAAAAATATAAAATCCGATAATTCGTATACCGTTGACACGTTTATACATATATATATATATATTTTTTATCTCTAAAATTGATTTCAAAGGCCTTTCGCACGCGAAGACATTCGTTTTGCTGTATCGCCCCGTTAGAATGACGGGGACGCGCGGCGGCGGCGGCGATGGTGTCTTGAGCCGAATTCTCGGTATTGTCGCAGCGGACCGGTCGACGACGACGATACGTCTTTTCTCCGGTCGGCCGTTATAGCGATATAGAAGTACTGGGATAAAAAAAAAAAAAAAAAAAAACTTCTCACAACTGCAGTATAATAATATTATTGACCGGACCGGCCGGGCGTAAATATGGCGATGGCGAGTGGCAATTAAAAAAAGTGAAACGATACAATATACGAAACGACGGCGGTCAGCTCGCACGACGATGTCGCGAGATGTATAACATATATATATGTGTATTTTTTTTTTTTTTTATCATGGCGGTTAATTATCGTCGTTTTCGGAGGACGCCTTGTCAACAGATATAGAGAGATAGAGAGCGAGAGAGAGGTGGCCGAAGAGAGACTGCAGTTAACCGCCACCGCCGCCACCGCAAACGTCTGCAGTAACAGCTAGAAGAAGAGCCGGCAGAGCCAAATTCGGACTAAACCGCCGTCATACGGTCGTGGCTGTTGCGGCGGCACGTTGACTACACGTGTTTTATGACTTTATTACTTCGAACGAAAAAAAAAAAAATAATAATAATAATAACAATAATAAATCTCGTTTCACGTATAGTCGTGCTCAAGTTTTCTTCCTCCCCCCTTCCCCAGCGCTCTCGTCTCGTCTCTACAAGAGATATTATACGTTGTTTTCGCAGTGTACGTACACACGTCTGTACGTATGTAACAAAAAAAAAAAAAAGAACAACGCCATAAACCGCGTAAACGCGCAATAACTTCTACACAGCGGTGTACTGCTACAAGTCCCGGGACAGAACTCCATCAAAGGTGAGACGGCGACGCAAAACGACCGATCGCCGTCGTCCCCCGGAAACCGGCCGTCGCTGAAGTCGCGCGAAAGGCCCACTACCTCGACTACTTTGGACAGGCCACTGCGACGGCGACTTAATGAGGCAGCCCATTGTCCGTTTAACGACGATGTATTTATCGTATATCATTACCGTTGTACATTGCGTTCGTCCTCCACATCGAGATTCGTCTTTAATTCCACTGCGTACGCTGAATGATTAGATATTATCGTTGTACGCGTCGCGACAACGCTACAAACGTACGTGCAGGGCGATCTGTGCGGGGTGAATCTGTAAACCGAAATCCAGTGGGTCCTGGCGCGAACCAGCTCTGGACGAAAATTCGTCAGGCTGCATCGCTTATCGGCAAACGGGGTTGCTTGAGAATGGAAAGAAAGCGTCGGTTCACCATAACAATATACCGACACGATTGTATACGTTGCACACGATAAATCAACACAACTCACGGAGGGAGGAAAACCACGAAAAACGCGCTTGTGTACTACGTTGTCTGGCCGACGTTTAAGCACCCGCCGAGCGGCCAGTTCTCCACTGTAGTTGACGGACATAATATGTGCGGGTTCAACGCCTACGCAGATATCCAAGCATATCGTCCCGCAAGACGGAGTGGATTTCCACGAAACAATCATAAAGAGATAGACGACAGCTGAGCCGCGAACCCGTTACTTGCCCGATATCGTTTTTCATTGTTAATACGGAACAAATATACCGGATACGAAAATACCGTGCAGTTAAACGCGTACGTTTCCTCGAAATTCGATCACGTTGTTCGTATAGTTTGTGCGCTAACCGTCGCGGAGTGCATCGCAGGTAGCGCAGGACACTCTGTATACAATAATATTTATCTATATTAAAATATTATTGTACGCCCGTTCCCGCGCTCGACTGTGTTTGGTCACTGTCTGCGACACGTCTTCCGCGCACGTGCGCCTCCCCTACGCTTCTCGCTCGTCGACAAATACTGGAAAACGCGTTCCCGCGGATTTTTTTTTTTTTTTTTTTTTTGGGGGGGGAGGGGGAGGGGAGCGCGAGTTTTTCTCGCCTGACACGTTTCCGGTTTGCGTTCGTCGCGGTGATCGGTTCGCGGGCACACACGTCGGCAATGGTCGGTGGTTACCAGAGGCGGTTAGGTTACAGGTACGCAAATAATACAAATACAATACAAAATATACAAAACAAACAAACATTTTAGGAGGTGTAATCGAGTTCGCCTTCTCTATGGTGCACCACGAGTAACCGTAACCGAAACGGGACGCGTTCGGGCCACGTTGCAAAAATTACTTTTCATTATTGGGACGCACTCGGGACACTGTAAAAGGGTAATTTCGGGACGCACTTAGGTAACCCCGGTGGATACTGCGTATGCGTACATGTATAGATATTGCGTGACGTAACCGGACGCGGAATAGCGAACATTCACCCGAAATTGACACGAAACGAATGATAAAGTTCCGAAAGCTTGATTTCAAAAGATTTAATAAAATTTGTGATATTTGAACACTTTAACGTTTGTTATTTAAACGCGAAATCGATTAAATTTTCGATATAGTCGCTATACATAAAGTAGATAAGAATGATGTTCAAAACGTTTGATCGTTTCGAATCGCACGCGGAGAGTTTCGCGCCAAGACTTTGAAAAACGCATTTTAAACCTCCGCGCGTCTGTGATTAGAAGTTTCGTAGTTTTTCGCTGGCGATAGAAAGGTATACTTGCCTATGCATAATATAAATCGCTTGTCTGCGTCACAATCGAAAATAAAAAAAAACAAAAAAAAAAACAACAAACCTATATCCGAGAAAATAACGGGTTCGCGACAATGTACGGACGTATTATACGGTAAAAGAAACTATACCGGCAGATCTGGATGGACAAAAAAAAAAAAAAAAAAAAATCAAATACGATTTTACCCTACCCTAAGCCGTACGTATACGCACACCTAACCCGCCGGTGATGCGTGGTATTGGACCGTATAATGCGAGATACGTGCGGGATTTGCATGTGTTTTTTTTCTCCCGCAATACCGTATAATATAATATTGTATTCTTCCGGTATACTATAGGCGCATATAGGTTGGGTACCGAACGATTTTCTACTCGGTCATTCCGCCGGAGGGAAATAAACCGGGAAACGGCCTCACTTTATAATATTATTATTATTGTGTTACGATGACGCGCGCGCGCGCACACGCGCCTGTTTCAGGCGACGACGACGACGACGACGGCGACGACGACGACGGCGACTACGACGACGTGAGTTCCCGTTTTCCAACGTGCCGCCTTCCATTCCTATTATTCCATAATCGAGTTCCGTTTGTCGGATTTTTATTTCATAAAATCCGTTTTCCGCGCGATTTACTGATGCGTGTGATTTATCGTACGGTCATCGTCGTCGCCGATTACTAACGCTTTTCACAGAAAAAAAAAAACAAAACAAAACAAAAAAATTACATGCACGCAACATCGTGAAACGACGGTTTTCACGCGTTTTCCGACATAATAATATTATATATTTAGTTAGGTATGCGTATGTGTAATAATTTTTATATTAAACGCACGTGTATTATACGTACGCGTACACGTAATTTTCGATAGACATTACAGGTGTGCGCGGCGTATTTTATGCTTTTCGCAACACGGTACGTACGCCTGTATAGATATTGCATTTTAATTTTACAAATATTGCAATACCAAAACACCCGTGAACCATATTATTATAATCAATGGATACGTCGTTAAAAAAAAAAAAAAATAAAAATAATAAATGTATTTGTTTTTGGCGTTTCGCGTCGCCGGACTAGAAAAAAAAAAAAAAGCGAGTGTATCCCACGTGAGATAAATTATGTTATTTTAAAACGATCGCTTTAACATTGTACGATTTTGGTGCGTAACGGACGTAATTACGTATTCAATTAATCATAATATACGTGTGTGATGTGGTATTGCATTTTATATTATTACGAGTACTACGATCGCGAATGGTATACAGAGTGTGTTTACAATGCAAACGGCATGCATATGGTATACCAACACGAAAACCCGATGGATGGAATCGGATAGGCGAGGGAGGTTTGGAAAATCGCGGGTGTAATACTTTGGCCGATAAGGTTTTGTCGGATCTACGGAAGTCGCTCGGATATACAGCCGTTAAGCGTTTATAAAAAAAACAAAATATCGATTATTTTTTCGATTTTTCAGAAAATGTAAAACGTTTTAGGGTGTGCGCGCGCATTTTTATAATATTATCTTTACTTATGATTTGTTCCTCATCAACCAAATATCGAATTTTATCGCGCCGAGCGTTTAAATCGAGTTGAAAACCCGAAAAAAAAAAAAACAACAGTTTTTCAGTCGATTTTCAACGGCCGTATCCGGGCGACGATTCTTGAGATGGAAATATGTGTTTTATTAGATCCGTTCGCTCGGAGAAAATATATTATTGTTCGGTATTGAAAATAGACGTTCTTTATGAAATGCGGGTTTCGAGCTACACGCGGTTGATATTTGAAATTTAACCCGGAATATTCATTGTGGTACCTCCGATCTTTTTTAAAAAAGAAACCACATTCTGACCTGATATATTTTTCGTCGAATTTTCCCCGAAAATCGGGACTGTTGCGTTTTATTTCTCTGTTATGTGTATTGCGTGTAACACGTGCATTTGTCCACGCTATCTTTGGACATTGTCAGAGACTCCGTCATCTGGGCCAAACGTGCTCAAACCCAGTTGTTTTGTAGACGAATCGGAGCGATAAAAGTCGGGTCGAGTTGCAATATGAATTTAACCGTGTTGTTGCGGGTTGATGATGTTATTGTTAGCGTTGTGTGCTTCAAAAGACTCCCGAAGTGAAGCCTGCAGGGGGACGAAATTGTGAATACGCATGCCGTTAGTATTACGAATGTTTTTTTGAGGGAGGGGGAGGGGTTTAACTTTCTACCTTCACTCTCACACTAATTTTTTACGATTAAACGTCATCAATTTTATTTTATTTTGTTATTGTTTTTCTAAAGCAGTATAATCGGTAGTGCGCGCTGTACCACGGCACTAACGTTTTATCATTACGATTTTCGATTATTTACTGTTTTGCAATGAATATCTCTCCGTTACAGAAAATTAATAGGGGACGACAATTCGACTCGAGTTACGCGGAGCTCTCTGCTGCTCGCGGACGGTTTTCTCGTAACGTTCGAGCGGAGCACACTGTGTATACTAGCCAGGTGGTAAAACAAAAAAAAAAAACAAAAAAAACAAAAATGTATATTAATTTATCCTTATTGTATATTATACAGATTACAGTTTTAATATACAAGTCCGCGTATAAAAATGTTTAACAATCGCAAAGAGTTCAACATATGCACTAGGTGTACCCGTGGGTACATTTATACCCGTATCTACTTAAATATTCATTTCATGCGCACAATCCATTATTTTATATTATATGTATTTACTCCGTCCCTAATCTGTATTTATCTGATGCGTACGAGTTTTACTATTATATATATATATATATATATATGATATAAAAAAAAAAAAAAAAAAAAAACCTCGCGTATTATTATGACTGTTAAATTATAAATTATTATTATTGTAATTTCTATGCACGCGAAAATTACGGCCTGTTACGCTTACGTTTTAATTCCGCGATTTAATTTATATCGTCGAATTTTTCATTTTTTTTTTTTTTTTCATCTAAAATATCTATATTTACATTCAAGTCCAAAGTGTACGCAGGTATACCGTGTACATGTAGGTATAGGACGTACTGTGCCCTATCATATTTAAATATCAATTCGGACGATCGTAAAACCAACGCATCGTAACGACGTAACCTGTTCTCCGCAAAAAAAAAAAAAAAAAAAAAAAAAAAAAGAGAAAAAAAAACACAAACAAACAAACAAGTCCGCGCGAATTATATAAATTATATTATAACGTCGGCGGTAATACAGTAGTGCGTCCGTCCGTTAAGCGAACACACTGTGCAGAAATTAATGATAACTTATCAGTGCGGGCTTATCGATACGGCACGTATATGTATAATTTACCTATATAGGTACCATCTTGTATAATATTATAATAATTAATTGCATACGGAATATTTAACGTGTCCGACGATATTTGAATGAGTAATTTATTTAAATAACATTATTATCTCTGTACGGTTTTACACTGCCGCTGCCGCTGCTGCCGCCGCTGCTGCTGCTGCCGCTACTGCAAGTGCACTAACTCGGTCATGATAGTATTATTGCAATATAATTTACATTCCGGGAGCGCATTTACGACCGCGTACAAACGTACGGGTATTATATTAGTATTATTATTATTGTTCGTGTACGAATGCGTTTTGAAACGTTTAATTTATAAGTCCGTTTCGCGTACGCAGTTTACGCGTCGTGTACATCCGTTATAAAATCTCGCGGAATATTATTCACGACGTCTTAATAATAACGACTTGTATCCCGAGCACAACAAATGGTACAGGAAAAAAACTGGTAAACACGCATAATATAATAACATACAACACGCGGTAAAAGTCTTACCGATACTTCAAAATGATAACCGCGTGTAATAGAACGTCGAACCGAGTACCGAAGGATCGAATGAAAATCCTCGGGTCGTTCTCGTCGAGTGTCTCTGCGGCCAATTAATATAACCTTATCCGGGAGACGTCATCGCGAGGTGATCGTTGGGCTGAGTTATAGTGTGAGTATATAAAGTGTTTTTTAAAAATTATACACGTGTTTTTAATAATTTTTATGTCACGTTTATAACGCTACGAGACGCAATTTAAATGATACGGAATTAAAAACTCGAATCTGCATATTTTTATACTCGGTCGTCGGCTGTTCCCGTAAAAACCGTTTTTTCCCTATTGTATTACATTCCGAAGTGTTTAACTATTATAAACTATTTATTTTTTTCTTTTTTTTTTTTGTCGCGTCTCACAAGAGCTTCTATACTAGAAATCTTGCTCCGGTCCAATACTTTGTAGGGAATTTCTTGTATAATTTTTGATCTAGTCGGCCCGTTGAGGAGGTCATTTTTCGATTTTCTTTGTAGTATTCTTAATTAATGGAAAAACCTTGGACATTTTTTTTATACGGTTGTTATTGATTTCTCAGTTATCACGATAACCGTGGGGAAAACACGACTAATAACACTCCGCTCAGAATCGTTCTTACGTTACCAGTGTTGTACCGTACAAATATGGATTTAATCACTCTATTCGTCCCGTCTTCCAACGTCCCCGTTACAACAGTGGCACACGCATCAGCAATGATCAGCCTTTTCCGCCCTTGGTTTCGTCTTTCGGACCTTACAGTTTCGTATTTTAATGTACGACTACGGCGTGTCTAGAACAGGTTAGGGTGGCGTCGACAGACAAGAACGCGATTCGATTTTCAGCGAAAACTTTGACGACCGGTTATGATGTCGCGCTCGCGCGAGAACACACCTCGTCCTCGCCTTTCCGGATGGGACCCGATTCAAATATTATAATGCCGCAGAACGAACGCCGGGCCCGGTTCAACGGTCAGAATATTACGGCCCGGTACGCGAAATTCAACAGTAGCCAATATTGTTGTGCGCGTACGTGCGCGTTTCGTAAATGTTTTAATTTCCCTGTGAAAACCGCGTGTCGCGACGACGACGTGTAATTATTGCGACGGCGGTTTCGCGACGACGCTCGCCGGTTGCCGTTCGCACGCGGGTATTCGATACCGAGTACAATGGCGATAGCACGCAATATCGGAATCTTGTCACGCGCGACGGAAACTCCTGCCAAAAACAACGTCGCGCAGTATCGGGTACGTTTTTAAACGGGCAAAACACGCGTATCGCTGAACTAGTGCGAACTTGTGTTGTTATACTTTTGCGCCGATGAAAACGAAATCTTTTCGCGTGACACGAGTACAACACCTGTAGCGTTGCACGTGTACAGGGTGACGGTTTTGCCGTTGGGCGCTCGTTGTTATTTCGCAAAGTTCGAAAAAAATTAAACCGCTTGACAATCTCAACAACAAGCGGATCTGAAACGCCGTTACACCGTCGTCGGTTTTTTCGCCGCCCTTATTTTCGGGCGCGAAACGACCTCGGCGGCCGTTCGATTTTCCAAACGGTGACCAACGCTCAAACGCGTTTCGGCGGTGAAACGTTTGACGACCCGTCGACGAGTCGTTCCGCTTTCAGGCTCGAGCGGGTGTAAAGCGGTACGGTGGAGTTTGTGCGACGGACACTGTCCCGGACGGCCGCCGCTATCCCGTCGTGCCCGAACTTGAATGCGGAATATCTCGTTGGCGGCGGTCCGGCGAAAACCACGCGTTTCCACGCCGAAACGTATTCGGACTCCGTTTGCGCGCGCGGGGCTTTTAACGGAACCGTAGCGGATAACACGACGGGAACGTTCCGGGAACCGTGTCACCCTGTATGCACAACAATCGTACGGTCGCACGACGCGCGTAGGTACACCGCCTCGCCGGACGCGTGGGATTCGTGCGACCATCGCCGGCAGTATCCGCCTGGCGGTCGTCGCCGCACGAGAGAAAATGCGACTTGACCTTTGTCCGCGGCGCGCGCGCGCGCGCCCGTAAATGTCCGACCGTTCCCACGGCGACGCTGACGAGAACCGGGCGCGCGCCGGCGGCGGACCGATCGTTTCGGTAGTCGACCCGGACGGAGACGGATGGCGTGCGGCTACCCGGTAACAACGTCCGCGGCGGTGGCGTGCCGCGTTAACGAAGCGCCGGACGGACGGACGGGCCCGAAGACGCGCGCGGCATAAACAGCGTTACGCGTACATTGTACGGCGGCGGCGTCGTCGGCGGTGCGTTCGGATCGGAAGCCGTCCGTCCGGCTGCGGCGGCGACGACGGGCGCGCGGAAAACGTCTTCATTAGGCCGCGCGATGCGACGACGGCAAAATAAATAGGCTCGCCGACGTAAAAAAAAAAAAAAAAAAACAACACTGCCGGCCGGCCGCCGCATAATGCGCGCGCCCGCCGCTAGCCCCCTACCGCCCCCCCCTCACCCGGCCGCCGTCGTTCGTTCTCGTACGGACGTCACGTCTGCGGCCGTCCGTCGCCGTGTGGGAATTTTTCTGACGTTCGTTTCGCCCGTCGTCGGCGGGGAGTCCGGAGTTTTCCGTCAATTAAAACACCGAGTACGAATATCCGCGTACGCCGAGTCGGGGATTCGTCATCGTCGCGTCTTGTGTACCGTCGTCGTAGCGACCGTCTATTTTTATTTTTTTTTTTTTTTTTTTTTGTGCGGCGCTCGCGACCGTATGTAGAGACGGATAATATTATTACGTACGTGACGAACGCGGATGTCGAACGGTTTCGCTCCCCCGCCTCCCTCCTCTCCTCACCCGGCAAAATCAAAAGTCGATACCTAACCGTGTGCCTGACCGCCGCGCCGTCGCGAATCGCCCGCCCTAATATCTGCAGTACGCTACAAGATAACCGCAGAAATACGCACGGACCGCGCGCGGAGCGAGAGAAACCGTCGGCCGGCATTGAGCTGGAGCACCTAATACACGGGTCGGGGAACAAACAGCCAAGCCGTCATAACAAAACCGAATGTAACAAAAAATAAATATAAAACGGTTGCCATTGACAACCTTATTTTTGATCTTTTTTAGAACCCGGTTTTCCTCATTATCTCGAATGTTAATGAGGATTTCAAAAAAATTGCCTATTTAAAGTACCGCCCAGAGAACGTTTCCTTTCCGAAGAGATGCTGTACTTGATGATCGGATTAAGCTTTCTGGTATTGTAAAACCGATCGTTCCGCTCAGAATCTAAAATAAAAAACAAAAAACCGAATTTGAGCCACTCTCGGCTACGATCCGGCCTGGATAGACTAGATGTGTTCGTTTAGTTTCTGCGGTACGGGCCATCGGGATTCGCCCGGTATCCCGGCTGGCTAACTGATAGAACGCGGCGCCAACAAGAATCAACGGAAGGGCGTGATAAGACTATTATTAATATTTTATCGGACATTATTATTGTTTTCTATAACGATTTCACCGTGCGCTACAATATTATTGCGTGTGTATAATACAATAAGAATTTAATGCCGTACGGTTATCGGTTAATTCGCCGCGATGCTCGAGTTTCGAACGGTCTCCGACGCGGAGCTGGCTAGTCCGTCGACGTCATCGCAAAAACACAGGGGAGGGGGGAAATTGCACGATTATATCGAGGCGACCGAAAGCGGCGACGTTCTCATATGATGCGAGATCATTACAATATAACGATTGAAATTTGCCAAAGAGATACATTGTATTCATTGACACAGAACGTAAGCTACCTTTTGTCTAAAAAAAAAAAAAAAATTAAAAAAATTGATTTCGTGCATTACTACGATGGTTATCAGTTTTTATATTTCAAACCGAATTTTCGTTTATTTATTAATTATCTCGGTGACACGGATGAACAAATAATTGTGTAGATATTTAGTCTAAAAGCAGACTGAGTCGAATGATTTCGGTTTTTCGGAATAAATAAATAAATAATAGGTACTGCGTTTTCGTGCGGATATGAGAAAATTGTAATGTTCCATTCGAATGTCGTACGGAATCAAAGGTTCCGCGCGTGTGTAACAACCGGACCAGTCCACTGTTTAAAACCGTTCGGTATAGAACAAATTACTTGGACTTGGACTGTGCGTAAAATGTTAATTCGGCCGAATCCGTTTTGCCCGTATCTCCGTATACGTCAATCGGACGTACTTTGTTCTTATACATACACGCAGTGTTTATAGGCGGACAAAATTTTATTCCGGATTGCCAAACGATGATTTTCTGAAAAAAAAACGAACTCGTCGATTTCATTAAACCAACATTATAATATAGCGTTGCTCAGGAAACACCTCAGGAGAAAGTCTCCCAAATCGTCGCATGTACGGTGCATTCACACGGTGCATAAAGTGTCGATTTTTATGTTTTCTGATTGTTTTGATGCGATTTTTTCATTACAATAAATACGCGGGTAGAAATTCTAGGGGGTAGAAGTTTTTAAATTCAAATCGGTAATTTTGGTTTTATTTTTATACATCCGCTCCGCTAAAAATTTGTTTTTCCCACTGTTGTTTTACTTGTCGCTGCTGAGGTTTCGCTTCGGAATTTTTCACATAACTTTTCATCGTACTCAAATTCGAAAACTAAAATATTACTCAAGGGCTCATTAAACGTTAGACATCCCGACGAAAAACCGCGATCCCGTAAATTGTTAAACGTCACAAGTATGACCCATAATTCCCTGCCCCCTCCCCCCCCTGGATAATTTTTTCGGTAAAAAAAATAGCGCAAAAATGAAACGACGGCGTACAATAATGTATTCATATTTTCAAAACGAATTGTATATTGTGTTCGTTGAACCCGGCGGTCTTGGTGTTTTGCCCAGTTTTCGGCGATTATCGAAAATTGTTATGACGTTCGGCGCCCGAGCGTCAAGATTTCGCAGCGAATTATTACGATATCCGCCGAAATCCGTAATTTTTCGTTCCCACGTAAGTTAATAAAATTTTAGGTACACGTTTTTAACACGAAATGCCGAAGACGTCTAAATATGTTTTATTGTAATTTACGAGCGACACGCTCGGCGCTTCCTTCGGTTTCGTGTTATGGCGGGTTTTTTTTTTTTTCATAGAATCTGTGTTGGCCGATTTTTTTCTTCTTTTTCGCTTGAAAAGTCCGTGAGGGCGTAGAGCGATAAATCTATAAACACTGCGACTTGCCGCCGGACGTACAGACTGCTGTATTATTTGCGATAATTACTGCGGCCGGAAGGTCGTTTTAAATAATTATTACATAAACGTGTAAGGCCGCCGTTTAAAAATTGATTGGAATAATAAAAAAAAACCGTAATTACGTAAGTGCGACACTGACTATCAAATTTCGCCGGTCGCACAAGTACACCTACCGTATTTATTGTATTTAGACCGTAAACATGTGTACGCAGAGAGTGCAGAGTAGAGACAAACATTGTATCGATAAATTATAACGTTACGTAACATTCCATCATTTAAACAGGTAACGACGCGATATTTTAATATCAAGTACTCGTATAATTAAAAATGCATTTTGACAGAACCGAAATTCGAACATTATCATAACCTTACGTTCGTTTAATAAACCGTGCGTACATAATAATATTAAAATGCGTTACCTGTACGCGCATAATTACTATACTCGTGTTAAATACGTTGTATTATTATTTATTCGTAACATTTTTTTTTTTTTTTTTTTAATTCGCTGGTCTTTGATATTTCCATACTATCCGCTTTCTATTTTTATCACGATGATGATATGTACGCGGTAATAAATAATATTAATAAAAAAAAAAACAAAAAAACAACTCCCACAAGCGTACAATATACAAATACCATTATACTATAGAAACGGCCGAAAACGTTAAACGCGTGTTAATTGACATTTGAAAGTTCATAATATTTTATGATACGGTGCAATATTGTTGTTGTTCAATTCGATTGTGCGTGCAACGGTGCCGTTCGATTATTTCGATTAATCGACTTTCAATCGATCGACCGATCGTCATTTCGATTAATTTGCTAAAAATGTTTAAAATACGAAAAAAAAATGTGGAATTTTTAATAACCCTCACAACTACTACGCGGCTTATTAACATACGAAATATCGAACGCGGGATAATCCCGTTGGTGTCATCGGTGATTGGCACAACGCACAATACAACAGCTTATCACTTTCACGTAACTACAGCGGCGGCCGAGGGCACTTTCTCCCTCTGTCTAAGGCATAGGAGAACAAATATATATTTTCGCTCCCCTACGATTAGACAAAACTTTATGTATAACAAAAACAAATATTTAAATTCAATTGTCATTAATATTGTTTATGAACCTTTCACGAATGAAAATATTTTTTAATATTAAAATTTCAAATGTAAATACTTTCTCGTAACATAACAGATACATTATGAGTTTACCGATTGAAAACAATTATAGTTCTGTGGCAGTACAATTCACTACAGAAATCACGTATAATTTGATACTCCAAAGTTATACCCAAGTATACCCAAATATGTGTTTAAATCGGAGCTCGAAATTGATGACAATGCAATTCGGTTCACGTTTTTAAAGAATTAAAGTTTATCGTAGCCGTCTAAAAATCATATAAACATGCGATATACACTTGTGAAAGAGTAAAAAAAAAAAAAAAAAAAGCACAGATAAGAGTTGCGAGCCGATCCTCTACATGCATATCGTGACGGGAAATATACGGGTCCAAAGGAAAATTAGATACGTATAATATGGATAATTACACCTATATTATACATTTTCGTTCCCCCCCCCTCTCGCATATAAAATATGATTCCCGAGTCACTTTTGTTCACGTATCAACGTTTATAATCCCTCTGTTCCTCCCGTCGGTACTCATTTGTTTGCTCATTGCCGTCATTGCTTGTAGTGGCGCATTATCAGCCGGAAAAAATGATTTACGATCGATCGAACACTATCCGATAAATCGTTTTTTCCTCGATTAACCGATGTTTTCAAGAAATCGTTTATAAGAATAATCGATAATGAAAAAAAAAAAAAATAATCAAACAGCCCAATGTACATTCCGCATAGTTTTAAATTTTAGACGTTTTATGCGGTATAAACAATTATTATTTCTCTCGGTGATATTATATATTTGTAATTTATTTTTTATTTTTTTTTTTTTTATACCTGCATACTCGGCCACTCGTTATCTACACATTAGTGCCTATATTATGGAGATGTAAAGTTCAAAAAAACCAGGTGTCTCGATCGTTTGACAATATACATATACATTATATATATATATCTAATTACATATATGTGTGTGTAATTTTTTACCGGTAGTTTTACATATTAATTTAAATAGTATAGTTTTCGTGTTGCGTGCGACGAGTGTTAAGATAATATCGTTTCGATTTTTCGTCTTTTTCGTACCAAACCATTTCCATCGAAAACCAATACACCGTACACATGCATAAATAAATTAATATAAAAAATAAAAAAAAATATGTGTATACACTCGGCTACCTAAAGAGCGGTCGGTTTAAAATTGTAAACTGTAGGTACAGCACCGCAATAAGACGTGAAATGTAGTCGGACAGATTTATCGTGTAGATTACGCAGTTCGGTGTGTAAAATATGTATTTAAAAAAAAAGCATCACGAACGATGATGTTTTTCGCGGGGAAACATAAATTAAAAATTTTTATCAGGCTAATGTCAAAAAAACAAAAAAAAAAAAATTATACGTATTGTGTCGACATGTCGGTTGTAATGCATCGCGTAAACACGAAAAAATATGTATTTAAATTTGTTAACAATCCGCAGGTAGGTGTACATTTAAACGACAGAATTATCTCGTGGAAAATTTTAATCGAAATAACAAATATAAATATTATAATGCGTGTGTCACGTGATGCGAGCACGCGGATCGTATTTATTTATTTATTATTTTTTTAATTTCGATGAATTTTTGCGAGTATTCAAATTAAAAAAAAAAAACCTGTTTTCTTTAAATTTTTTACGGTTTCCTATATAGTGTCGGACGTTTCAGTTTTGATAAGCGGTATTTTTAATCCTTCACTAATCGCATATCACAGACGACGCGTCGGCTGGTTCGGCACTCTAAAAATATAAAGCCGTACCTGTACAGCACAAAATATTGTTATCATCATATATTTTTTTTTTTTATTTTACATCCTTATATTATATAGTTATAATTTTTATTAAACTGCGACTGCTGCAATACGTAGCGTGTATAATTATCGTATTATTTATAAATAATAATGTAAAAATCACTGTTCGTCTCGTAGTTAACTATCCATTTTTTTTTTTTTTTTGGAATTTGAAACTGATAAAAAATCAAATGCTAAAATTAAAAACGGGCTGTCGACATTTTTTAAACATCAATCCGCGGACATTCTTCTTCTTGTACTACCGTTCTCCTACATCCCGACTATTTGGGGTCAGCTACCTCCGTCCTAAACTTCCGTTTGACCTGATTCCCCACGTTATCTCCGCCAACCTCATATTATATCGTTCTCAATCGCATCCAACCATCTCATTTTTGATCGTCTTCTTCTTTTCCCTCCAACTTCTGTTTTCGTTACAATTCTTACTGCTTCTCATTCATATGACTTATGCCCAAACCATCTCAGTCTATTTTCTCTCATTTTATCCATTATCGAAGCCACGTCTGGAGAAAATTATCGATTTTTATTCTAGTATATAATAGTCAATTTATAATAGTCAATTTTTGTAAACCATACGCGTGTATTGTCTTGAGACCTACGCAAATTGTATTGTCGAATAGCCAGCTACACGATGACAAGTCCTGAAATATTAAACCTCAGAGTATATCAATTTAAATAGATTTCACGTTTCACTGATATACGGAAGAAGTCTATTGAAAACGTATGCGTACATCTTATGTAAATCGACGAGGTTTTTATTTAAAAAAAAAAAATAATAATAATAATAATAATAACAATAATGTAAAGATTTCACAAAAACGACGCTCCACTACTCTCTCCCTTCATGCAAAACGACACACTTAAAAGCGGAATGTCTTGTCATATAACGACGAAAATCAAACATGTCAATACTGAAATTGATTTAAAACTTTATCGCCAAATACAATGTGTCCCGTTCCCCCAAACATATTAATTATGTAACATTTTAGAGCGGCTCGTTTTCAAAAATTGTGTTAAAGAAAAAAATTTCGAGATAACGAGTGACTATTATAACCAGGAACGTAGGGACCAAATATTGCATCCGGTACAAAGCTTTAAAAAGCGCCCTAACGAACAATAATTCATAATGAAAACTCAAAGCTGAACGATACTCACAGACTATACTATGAGTGTTTCAACTATTATCCCATATTTCCCTATTAGATTTCCTTAATTTCAAATGTGTCGTTTATTAATTTTTTTTTTACTGTTTATAGGTTTATATTATTTATTTGTAATATTTTCTGTGAATCGCGACCCGGGTGTATTTTGTATAGGTTAGAGCTGTACACGATAGGTTTGCGTAAATATTTTTTATTCATACGTAAATTACGTTTAAGACTTTTTGCAAAATCAATATTCTCCTTCTCATTTTTCAGGTTTAAGACACTGACAATACAATTGTAATAATATTGGTACGTTTACAAATATTGGTTTCGCTATTTTTTTGCTTAAAATTAAAAAAAAAAAAAAACGTATTATTAATAATTTATAAGATACAGGACTGTTTTTTCAGTTTAATGAAATTGAACATTACGAAAAGCGAAAGGAACAAAACGTTACGAGCGGTCGATAGATTCAAATAGATTCGTTCTCACAAATCGCTAATGCACGAATACAATTATGTCGGCTGTCCGAAAAGTCCGAATAGTGGGAAGGAGAATATCGATTTTGCGAGAAACAAAAAACTCTCCGGTCGCCCTCCGATACGGTTCCGGCTGTGACGTTCGCGTGTCGAACGTACGCTCCGTACGTCGTTCTCTACACGCGCGCCCCGCCGAATTCGCAACGCCGACTACAACGGCCGGCCCGGCGACGGCCTACGCGTCGCGCAAGTACATGCGTTTTTTACCAAACGATATTTACACGGACGGTAAAACGTCCGCCTTGCCGTTACATTATAATAACAATATACACTTTGTATTGGATTCGTTTTCAGTCGGTTTTCCGTACCGCGACATAATATAACGGTGCGACGCCTTCGACCGGCCGCGCGCTGATTTGTATCGTAACGCGTAGCGAGGTAACGTGCCGCAGCGGGCGCGCGCGTGATAATACATATTATTATTTTGATATTACGGCGGGGCGGAGCGAATAATAAGTCGCGCACTATCTCGTAACGATATACGGAAAGAATATGATAACAACAATCGTTATTATTATTATAAACGAGTGCGAGCGATATTGTTTACGATATTGTTTTTCTTTCGTGCGCGTACCTACACGCAGTGCGGAGTGAACTGAAACAAAACGATTCGCGTCGAACACGCGTTTTCAATAAGAAAAATCGAGTCTGTGACGCGCGACGACGGACGTTTGTTGCTGCTAAAAAAAAAAACCACGTCTCGCCGATACGATACCCGCGGTACAAACGAAACGCCGTCGTGAGGGGGGGTGGGGCGGCGCGGAGAGGCCGAATTTCGCATGGAAATATATTACAGTTTTTTTTTTTTTTTTTAACAAGAATACAATGACAGGTCGGAAGATTATTGTAATGTTAATACGGTATTGCCGCAGGTGTATACGAACGGAATAATATTACGTATGCCTATACATTATAATATAATGATCCGCGTTGCGAATTCGCGTTGCACCGAATAAAAAAAAAACTACTAAAAAAATTCGTTGTTTTTTTTCCTATTATGTATCACAGGAATGCAACATAACGCGTGATTATCAAAATATGTGTCGGATCATTTTTTTTTTTTTTCTGCGAGAAACGTGATAAGTTGAAAAATCGAATTTCCCAACAGGTGATATTATAATACAACCTTTTTATTTCCAATGAAAAAAATCCTTTTCTATATTTTTAATTTAAATTCAATTAAATATTAATAAGATTGCTCGTTTTTTTAATTTATTTTATTTTTATTCGATATTTTTAATTGTTTTTTTTGTCGAATTGTCGTAATATATGTGACACGAAAAAAATTGTTTAGGTATATCTCATATCACCTATCACTGGGGCATTTATTTGTATCCTGAAATGCAAAAAAACCTTTTAATATAATATATTATATACGCTGCAGAAATTAATTAAAAACATCAAATATTTAAAATAGAATCGTTCGGTCGTGAAGCGCGTTTCGGTATGGATTAGCTATTTTTTTTTTGTTTTTTACTATATATTAAAAATACGCAAAATCATATGAATATCTGCCTTATTTATGTATTGGGCGATTATCTTGTGGTTTGTTCCGTTGCGTTTAAAATACTTTAAAAATGTACAGACTTTTGAAAATATGCCCTGAGAATAAAAGTCGAATCGATAGGTCGCGGATCAAATTTTGTTATGGACAAGTTATTTTTTTACCAACCAATAAAAACACGCGAAAGTATAAAAATATGTGCAGCCTACTCATCACCTTTCTCACAATCGTTTATTACTTGCCATACGAACAGAGCCGTACTTAGCTCTTCAGTCACCCGAGGCAAACCTAAATTTATGTACCCGGCGTCCCCCCGTAAAAAAAAAAAAATTCAAATATTTTGATAGTCACATATTTGTTTATTTTAAAATGTATTTGTACCAACATATCGAATGAAAAAAAAATTGTATTAAAGAGCGCTGTACAAAAATTATAGGAATTATAGGTAGGTAGAAAGTTTTTCAGAAGCACGACATTTAGTTCATCTCAAATAATTCTCTACGAGTTTGAGTTCGCCAAAGCTACGGTCACACGCAGCTACAGTCAGAGAGATTGGGTGTAGTGAATACGACATCTTGGATTCGGATGTTTTGTCTAAACAAATGTTTAGAGGTTCAACGGTACCATTGCGATAGTGTCGCGTCCTTACTGCGCCTCTGAATACGAATGTCCATTGCGACATATTGGTTTGTCGCATTTCTCACGGCAAATAATATTATTCGAGAGACGTTACCATTAAACGCGGTGTAAATTCTCCAGTATCTAATTCTAACAGAACCGACGCGTGTAATATATTTAAAAACTGTTATGAAGGTATGGGTGTATTTTTATCGTCGTTACAGTTTTTTTTTTTTTTTTTTCCGTAAGAAATATTATTTTATCATTTTTATGTATACGCGTGTCTTGTTATCGACCCGCAAGACAACGGTCCGCGTATACAGCGTACGGGTGTGTACAATACACCGCTTCGGACTGCACAGCGGCGGTTGCAGTCAATGGCATAACTAATTATTTTATTATTTCGCATGAATTTAGGACTAAAAAAAAATACGAAGGCGGAAAAAAAAAACGCTGGCCGTATAAAATTTCCGTATACAATACAATAATAATATAATGTTTCCGTTGCGTAAAAAAACGCGATAATCGTTTTACTTTTTTTTTTTTTTTTTACTTTTGATTTTCGACATTACGCGCGCTTATAATAGTATATTATATTATAGGCGTACGATTGAAAACCTGTAACGGTGGAAATTATCCGAACTGTTTTTGAACACAGAGGATGCACGTTTACTGTTGTACCAGTGTCGGGTTTAATGATGGGAGGGGGGGGGGGGGGGGGGTTCGATACATTATTTATTTTTAAAGTATTTACATAAAACTGTTTAAATGATTTTGATTTCTTAAACTACATGACTCGAGCGTTTTGAAAACGGTTTTAATGTCGTTATACAAAGCCCAAACTAATATTTTCTTTCTTTATCGGACTCATACACAGTACAATAATTAAGTGCAATTCATTCGGTCATTCGATCGAAATAATGAAGTGTACATAGGGTTTTATTTTTTTTTTTTTTTACTAAACATCCAAATTTGTATACAAATTATATCTGTAAGCAATCATAAACCATTGCTTAACGAAAGACGATTCCGAGCGCAGTTCGGTAATTCATAATTTGAAGTGCCGTAATTTTTTTTTGCGATTTTCGTTCGAGATTTGATTTCCAAACGCTTATTAAAAAAAGGGATAAAAGTCATCTAATGATTTTGAAAATTCTACCACATCTAGGTAAGTCTATTATAAGTATTATTATCAAGTTTTTTTAGCGATTTTTCGATTGAATCATTAGAAAACGTCGTAGAAAACTTCGTCTGTGTTTTATAAAATAATAAAATCGTGAAATTGTACGTTTCCCTACGTTTTTTCCGACTTGAGTTTTTTCAGTTTCAAAAATGACGTCACCAATTAAAAAATAAACTCTTTCAAAGTATCGTCTAGACAAGATGATCTTTCAGAAAAGTGGTACACGTGAAAATCGGAGCAAGTTTATTATGAAAAAACCGTGTCCACAGACAAGAAGAAAAAAAATATAAAACCAATTGCTCCCTTGTTACGCTCGGAATCTAAAAATAATTGTAACGACGCCTCCGAATCGGTATCCACTGGAGCGCTACTCAGAGGCTGTGTCTAGGGGTGTGGGAATAGGGGTCGTGGCATCTTCCCTAGACACTTTGGTTAGCTATACGCTTAAATACTTTTTTTCGTTTTTATTTATTATATCCGTTCATAATATATATAAACGCAGAATGATTAAGCACTAAGCGTGCTCAGAGCTCCTCGGTATCATTTGTGTGGTAGTACAGAGCTTGAAGGAAAACAAGCATTTTTACACCAGAGTTTATTTGTAAGTGATGCGTCGTCTACCAATAGAATTTTTAACGCAGGTTATCATTTGAGAAACCAAAGTCGGAATCGCCACAGGATACTCCTTAAATGCCGTAAAAACTAATTATTCAAATAAATCGGCTTTAACTACACTTGGAAATACCAACAGATATTAGAATTTGAATACACGCAAAACTCAACCGGCAAAAAATGGGGTGAACGCGTTTAGTGAGTGACCGTGCACGCATATTTTAAAATACACGTCCTCTAGAACTAAATCTGTCACTGGCGCTACGCACAGCTACATTGTCCGTTTAATCCTCTCACAATCTCTCTCTCTTTCTCCCGTTTTCCCCCGTCGCCGTCTTCTACGTCGTCCGTGTGCGAAATACCGCCGGATCACATAACTCGCGTCGGAAATCACTTGTCGATCACGCGCGTCACGTACCCGTCTCCGCGGTCGTCGTCACGGCGGTCGCGGACGGGGAAAACAATCGGCCGACGGGAGATCCGCCGCCGCACGGATACCCGCGCAGCGTCACCGGGGAAAGCGGCCGGAAGATTCGGCGCGGGTTATAATGGCGCAGCGGTGTCGGTCACGTATCCGAATACGCGCGCGTTTCTGTGAAAATCGGACGCCGCCCGCGTTCGCGGTCTCGTGGAAATCGCGGCGGAGAAACTTGTCGTTTTTTTTTTTTGTGTTTTTTCTCGCCGCTTCCCCTCCCGCTCACGCGCGCGATTATCAACGTCGCGTCGTATTTCGTATTGACGTGTCCGGACGGTGGCGAGGACGTCGTTATAATAATATACGGGGCGGGCGTGCAGGTACTCCTGAACGGCGTGCGAGGAACGTAAATTTTGTCGCGGTTAATCGGCTGCGGCGGCGATTCTACAGAGAGAAAGACGACGCGGCGAAACAATGCTAATTCTCGCCGCCGCGGGACCGCCGCGCCCGTACACCTAATGCGCTCGGGTGTCGCCGCGGACGAGACTACCGCGAGCAGAAGATCGGCCGGATACGATTAACATAAACGCGGCGACGACAGTCGTGCGCGGATTGTGTCGAGCTCGCGGGCGCGAATAAGAAAGAAAGACAAAAAAAAAAAAAAGAAGATATATATTGTGTAAAGATGTTATTTGAAAAAACAAAAACACCCGCCGCGGAGACGCCGCGGCCACAGTCCTTTCCGACGCCGCCGCCGATATAATAGGCACCCGCGCGTAATGCATCGAACGCATAATAACACCGTGTGCGTTTTCAGCCCGAAACAAACGGTTTTGTTTACACGCGCGCACCGTGTTATATTGTTATCGGCTTATCTGTGTACACGTCGTGTAAATTATTATTGCCCGCGCGTACGCGACGCGACAATATAATATTGTTACGGAGTGTGCCGCGGGGCGCGCGCGCGCGGCGTGACCCGCGGACGTACTCTCCACGTACGAACGTTCCGCACGCGAAAGGTGAAACCCGTCGCCGCTCGTTGGGCGCTGCGCACTCGATATTGCGCGCGCATTGTATCAACAAACGAGCGCGTTATCAGTTATTTGTCGTACGCGACATTGTTGGACGGCTATCGTGGGTAAACACACGTGTAGGCGTGCGAAAACCCCAGGCTTTGGCCACGAACTGGACGTGTAACCCGTATGACCCGAACCATTGACCCGTATTATTGAATCGAAAACCCGAAACCAAGACCGACCGACCCGAAAAATAACGTTCAGATAAAAACGTAATCGGTCGAAACCCATTACTGTTTGTAAGCGGCTTAACCGTAATAAAAAAAAAAAATTAAAAAAACGTGACGCGTCGATTTGTATTGGTTCCCCGAGGGAACGTAACATTTTCGCTTGTGGAGGCCAATCGCCATGCACGACCGAGGTTTTTCGGGGCGACTACTGTGCCAGACGAAAATTTGGCGGGCGGGCGGGCGGTTTTCATATTTTCAACGGGACAGTTGTAGTTTTTTCATTTGCCACCGGATCTGGAAGACATTCGGAACTAATAATCCGTTTCAGGGGTAGGTGAGTTAAAAAAAAAAAAAAAACTGTATTGCCCCACGATTAAAATTGTTTGCGCCACCAAAATCAACTTACGAACGAAACCGTCTTTGGCCTTGACCCGAATAATGGGTTCAAAGTAGAGGTCACGATTTGAAACCTAAATTAGTACGTGTGGGAATCCGCGTTTACGTGAATGAAAAATTTGTGTTCATATATAATCGATTCGTGTGAATTGAATAATCGTGTTTACGTGTTTTAGTGTTATTCGCGGATACCAAACGATCGTCGTGCAGTGTTCTGGCACAACAGTACGAATATAAATAAGGGATGACCGGCCTCCGCGTATTGCCGATGTCCAGTCGTAAACTGATTGTTATTATAAGTTAGAAACTCGATGTACTCGTTTGTATTACAATGCGCGCACAGTCAGTAAGCATAATTTGCACGTATACACGGATTTATCACGTTCACGGTTTTTGTAAAAACGAATGTTAACTGCGCGCCAATACGCGAACACACGTGTACACGTGAAATAGTCGATAGCGAGCCCTAGTTGTCTAAATCCGGCGGGAAACTAACCGAGCTCCAGGCCTTGACGGAGTTATAGTGACGGCATAAGTGCAAGCCTACGGGGAAAAATCTAGGAACTTAGACGATAAAAAAACGAAAGCGTCTCTCTCGTCACGAACCACCCGGGCCGCATCTCGTACGCGATTTAGGGATCGGGCGGCGATTCACCGACAACGGTCTCGAATAGCTACAGTGATATAGTTGTAATAATATATGCGACCCGCGTACGAGTCGAGAGATTTTTACGAAAAACTGCACGGGCCATTATTATATTTTTACGCGAGCGTGAAGTCACGCCCGAGAATCGTGGTGTTTTTTTTTTCCCCGCCGCCGCCGCGTTTTTAGTTTCCAATTAATGACAGTGTCGCGGGAAATAGAAAGAACGAAAAAAACAACCAACAGAACGTTAAATTTTCAAATTAAAATCGATTCTGCGCCACTGACGGCGACGGCGGCTGGTCATCGCGTATACAGAGGGGCACGCGGCGTGTTTGCGACGAAATACGGAAACGTATTTACGCGACACGACTTCCGACCAGCCGGCGTAATGGCAACGACACGGGCACGCGCACCGCGTCATAATTTATTCGGTCGGAACCGGGGAACCGAGAAATTTATACGTAAATCGGACGTAGAATAATAATACAATGCATAATCCGAATTGATGTAACAGAGATTTTTCAGTCCGCGCGCCCTGTGTGTACGTTTTTTTTTTTTTTTACAATATATGTATGCGAAATATTATTATTATTATTATTATCTTTGATTATGTATATAGTATAGAAAGCGTGTACACCCGCCCGTGTACACGCGTACGGTTATTTTTTTTTAATTTAATTTAATTTTTTATTTATCGATGTTTTATAATGATAAACATCTACCGCGCTCGGTATACACACACACACACGCACACCTATACCGCACTCGTATATACGTTATACGAGTAGTGCGTAAATGCATACCTGTACACAACAGCGTAATAATATAATACGGGCACACACCGCGGTCATTGTTGCTCAACAACACACGGTCCAGTTCGCGGCCGTGCGCGCGTACATAACGCAATATTATACAGTGTTCGGAATCGTGATTTACACGAGTCGCCTCTCTTGTCCTGCCGCCGCCGCCGCCGCCGCCGCACGGGACCGCATTATTATTATTATTCTAACCGTTGCACTCTGTAATATGATAAAAAAAATATACGTGCGCGTGCGCGCGTGTCCCCGTGCGCAGGATGCTCGCGTCCGATTAAAACGCGTCGCCCCGGCGAACCGGCGTGCGGCAATGTGCGCGCGCGAACTGTCGCGGTCGCCGGACCGGCACGGTGTCGGAAATTTTCGGGACGACGGGGCGACCGGCCGCGCACGGGGGTCCGCGACCGGCCCGTAACCCGCGGCCACACCGCGCGGGCAACGCAGCGATACCGGAGGCCGGGGCCGGGACCGCGCCGGACTTTCGGCGAAACCGACGGACGATGCCGGGGCGCACGATGCCGACGACAATTGCAGGCGTTTCGGGGGACGCCATTAACGCGAAACGGCGTTACGGCGAACCCTAATGTCGTCCCGTGACATGACGGCGCCGCGCCAGGACACTTTCCGGAACAATCGCCCGGTCGTCTACGTCAATAAGTCCGGAGTAGACTCTGTCGAGATCGCGTACACCGTGCCTTCGGCCCGGCGGGTTCGATTTTCGATTTTCCCGCGGTTCGGATTATATCGGATGGTTCGGCAGGAATCGTTTGTTTGCATGTACATCGCGGTTTTACATTGACTTGCTCGCGGAGAACGAGGACTCTGTCCAGACTTACGATTGATTGTCAACACGTTTCCCGCGGTCCGATCGGTGTGACGTTATTCGTGCCGTCGTTATTTTCGATAACGGTACCCGAATAGAGAATCGGATTTTCCGTTTTCATCCCGTATGTCTATCGTGGAGAAAAAAAAAAATGTTAAGATACTGTCGTGTTCGTGTATCCGCCAGAACATAAATATAATCCCGTGGGTGAATTTCCGAGAATTACTAAAAGCCAAACAATTTGCGTCTGTGCGTAGACGGAGGGAGGGTCGAGCTTTTTTTTTACATACGCGGACTTTTTTCCGAACGAATTCAACCGTTGCACAGTAAACACGCGCGATAAGTAGCCGAGACCGTTTTAACCGTTTCATTATCACCGTCCGTTTCAACGGACGTGACTGTTTAATCGCATCTGCGGATCAATATTTTAAATAATTAATTGAGCAGTAAAACGATTAAACGTTTGCATACGAAAGTCGGAAAATCACTTCGAACGTTTTCGAGACGATCGATTTTCGTCGGCTACACGTAATCCCGTCACGAACGCTCGTGTTAACACGCGATCGCCTCTGAATAAGTATTTGTGCCGCGCGTTTTGTTTGTTATGTCGACTAGATCATAGTGGGCACACATGCATTATGTGCGGTCACTCGGTAGTGTATCGCGTATTATCGCGTACCACGTCGTCCGCGTCGTATTATATCGTTAAACAACCACGGTTTTCTCGTCGTCGCGGGCGAGATTGACGTCGCATAATATTTTCGGCGGATTATTTACATTCTCGCGCATTGTGTTCGAAAAAATATACATTGAGTATTGTGCTTAAATACTATAGAGAGAGAGAGAGAGAGAGAGAGAGACAGACAGAGGGAGAGTCGCAGTCTCTCTGTATCGCTATATATTTCTCTCATTCTCTCTCTCTCTCTCTCATGCGTGAGATCTGTACCGGCCGTTCGGACGCATGGCGTCTACACAACGACCACGATGGCGCAACGGACCGAGTCGTAAAGAATTTTTTTTTTTTTTAAAACGCGAGTTCTCGGTGTATACGTGTATATTATTATATCGCCGACCAATGCGGCGCGTTATTTATGCGTCGCCGTTTCAACGGGGTTATAGTGGAAATGTCACATTGGATAATACGCGAACGTTTGCGGCGGCGGCGGCTGCGGCAGCAGCAGCAGCAACAGCAGCGTAGTGTATAACGCATATTATAATATATAGACATATTATTATTATTATTATTATCATACGGACACGCGCGTACCTATATTTTATAGTGAAAAAAAAAAATAATAATAATAAAAAAGACACGTTCGTCGAGGGAGCAGCAGCTACAGCGGTACGGTGTTGAACCGCCGCCGCCGCTACAATAACGGGAGGAGGTTGTGCGCGCCCCGGCCCCGTCCCGGTCTATCTCTCGGCCCACGCACGCGCGTCCCCCGAGGCGCTGACACCTTTACCGTGATATTTATACCGCGGCCAGTGGCGGCGTGGTACTCGTACTTATAATAACAATAATGGTATTAAATCGTCCGTCGCCGCTCGTATACGCTCGCGCCAGTATAATAACAATAATAATATGCCGGGATAGATATGAGAATATAATGCGAGTGTTTTGTTCACGGTCTCTGGCGATTTTTCACCGGAGGACGTTGAAACGTTATACCCGGGGACGGCGGCGGATGGGCAGAGCGCGCCCGCAGATGAAACGTACGCGCGTACGCCTGTGGCGACTAGACGGCCGAATCGAATGTTCCGATCGGCGGCGTCCGATCGCCACCCGCGCGATTGCTCGCCGGTGAGCGGCGTAACTGGACCCGCCGGTTCCCGAATTCCCGTTCGTCATCGTTCCCACCCGACTTCCCGGCCGCGGCGGTTACTGCGCCCGCGTCCGCCTTTTTTTTCTTTACCGAAACCGTTCGATCCGGACACCATCCGATTAGTATATACGCGTAATATCACTATGTTCCCGCTAGCGAAATGCACAAAGTCGACACTTTTGGACGTTATTTTACGACGCTTCGACCGGAAGATTGTTCGCCGCGACATTAATCGTCGTACGGCATGCAGATATTTTTTATGAAATGTACAGGCGGTCCGTTGTTCAAAGTCGAGAGTATAAATCGGTTTTAAGTCTGGGCTAAAAATGTTCACATAGTAAAAACATTCGAGTGGCTTGCACACCGGGCGATTAATTGCCGACCTTAAACGCATTTGATTTCGCGCGTTTGATCGCCGCATTTTTTTGAAGACCGCATAATATTGTTGTAGCCAAAATAATAATATCGTATTGCCGTAATTGTGTTTATGGCATCATCGATTACGAGTACTGTTAATTATAATCAACGATGGTGTTAAAAAATAACGTTTAACGATTTCGACCGTTCGCGTAGGCTATAAATTGGAAAAACCCAAAGCGCTAAAAACATCTAAAAACTATCTAGATAAATGTTGGGCTATCCATATCTGATCCAGATAAACGTAAAGTATGCCTTTATCTTTGTGTCTAGATAAATTTACAGAGAACTATCTGTATCTTATCTTGGTGAAATTTTCGTTATCTGTTCTCAACAAGGCCGACTTGTCGTTGTATCCAGTTAGCAATCCGGTTTATCGTCTGCACGTCTGCGAATTAATACAATTCTCATTTCGACCTAAACGCCACAAATTTACGTTTTCAGTGTTTTGAGAATACGGTGGCCGTGAACAGTGACACAGTGAACACGCGACCGGAGTTTCGTATTTAATATCGGTTGTTTTTTTTATGTTTTTTTTTTCTCGTCATTAGACTATCCCGCGTGCATAACTAGAATATCATTGTTATTATTATTTCGTTAATATAGTATAACATCATCTCGCGCTGCAGACTCGCCGCGTTATTTACGGCCTGTTTTGTTCGTCCTGCGCCGGAGCCCGTTTTCATTCACGCCGCACCACGCGGCCGCGCAGTGTCATACGTACTCGTATATTATTATAATATTATAATGGCGTACCTACTGGACAATAATAATAATAATAATGTAAGTATACGCGCGTGGGTTGCAGGTGGAAAATATATATTATCACAGTCGATTGAGTCGTTGCGCGTATATCCAGACAGAACGGAACGTATTACGCGTAACAACGTAACAGATACAGGCCTCGGGTTCAAATTCCCCCGAAACCGTCAACGAATGTTCCGAAAAATGCATTTCGATCGCTAACGGTGTGTTTCAAAACGACCCGTCAAAGGGGGAAATTTGCGAAAAATGCGATATAAAAGTTGCACAATATACTTATGGGCGGATCCAAAAAAAGCTAGAACGGACACACACGGAGGAAACATAAAAATCAATAAAATTATAATTTAAAAAGAGCAAAAGACCAATTGAAAGACCTCACTTCGTTAGGAATTTCGCGTTATAACTTGTAGTTTCCTCAGAATTCGAATATAAAAATACAACTCGACTTTTAAAAAAACTGCAATTATATTTGCATTAAAAAACAACTAAAATTGATTAATTCTTTTAATATCTTTACCTTTGAAGTAAGTGTACCTGTTACACGAATTGAATAATCGAAACTTTGAGAGAATTGTCAAAAACACGAAACGAGAAGGGAAAATGTTTGAAACCCAGAAAGTTATACTTTTAAACAATCAATCGGAGAATATCCGATAAATTTCTTTTTTCTCTCACAATTTCCCCCACAGTGAAACATTAGTGACGAGACTAGAAATTCATCGATAACACAGCTGACTAGCAATACTTGAGAAGGGAATTCGTTCGTCTAAATAATGAAGCACGTAATAATGACGAGTAATAATCGCAGTTGTTAACAAGGCATTCCGTAATTTTTATGTTATTGGACTGGAAAAAAAAAAAAATGAAAATCACTTAATTACGCCCACCAGTCAAACATGTCGTGTATTATTATATATTATTGTTCGTCACCGAGACAATAAAGAATGCGCTACTTTTTTGCGATGTCAATTGTTGCGTGGCCGAATAATCGCAGGTATAACAACGAAAAATGTCATATAATATTATTTCGCTTTCAGAACTGTTACTTTTTAGTATTTTTGAATTAATTCGTGGACCAATTAATCTATAAACGGTTTTTTTAAATTCAGATACGTATCCATTGTAAAAAAAAAAAAAAAAAAAATGAATCGTTCGAAACCGTTTAAATATATTATATTAGTAGTAAATGTAACAGTAGTCAACGAATGAGCGGAGTAATTATCACGCCGAACCCCGCCGTGCACTAATTACACGCACTATTACGGAATTTAAACTAGTGTATTACATAGGTATATTCGAAACTAACGACATTGCATCGAACGCCAAAAGATTCAAAATGGAAATCGCCCGATTACATAAATTTGGTTACTATTCGTATGTAACATCGGCACTGTAATTTTTCTGACGGTGTGTAATCGGATCGGTCTCACAAATAATACCTATACGAAAACACAAACGCATACTCGTACTCGACAGCCGGTGCTTAAGAAAAGCGGGTTATTGAACGATTACTGTGTACTACTGTACATTATTATCATACCGAAAAAAAAAAAAACAAACGCCGATACTGCCTGCACGTTGGACGTGATTGAAAGGGAGGGTATACTATGGAGTAATTATATTTCTATCCGTGCGCAACGATAAACCATTGCTAACGAAAAACGATTCCGAGCAGAGCGTGTTGTTTGCCGTGTGTATTATCCTTTGCCGCCAGTAAGGTGACCCGAAATCGACAAAACTTCTAGAAAATATTGTCAGTTTTTTTTTTTTTTTTTTTTGTTTTCATATTTTTAACCATTAGGAAAATCAGCAAATGGCCTCGTCAAACGCCGACACTAAAATCAACAGACGCTACAAGAAAGTCCCCGTAACGTTTTCGGCCGGAGCAAGATTACCGGTAGAAAGTTTCCGGCAGACGCGCCAGAAAAACACCGCGTTCGCCGCTCCGATCAGAATCTGAAACCGAAAACCGCCGACACTCGTACGCCGTCGTCCGCGGGGCGTAACAACAAACAGCGACCGCCCGAAAATTCGCATTGTGCATTATGACGTACAATATATTATCGCGCCCGTATGTTTGATTTTTATAATAATAATCTGTTGTTGTTGTTTTTTTTTTTTTTTGTCTATTTCTATTCCCCGATAGGTAACAATATTATTATCATGTACGTTTCCAAACGATTATGACGTGTGTGTGTGTGTGTGTTTTTTGTCTCGCGGGGATTTCGACCAGTTAACCGGCCTGTCGGCACAAGCGGCCGGGCGCGTCTTTATCGCGGATAAAACAATATTATTACCGCCGTCTCGATGGGCGAAACGAGAAATAATAATAGTAAAACTTTATTAACCACTCTCTCCGACGACAGTCGAATCCATCCGGATATTACGAACGTATTATTATTATTGCTATTAGATTTTGTCGTTCCCGAGGCGATGCGGGTATTTTTCGTTCTCCCGCGGTACCCGGTGAAATACCGCTCGACGTGACGTTCGTCTGCCCACGGAATCGTTATTATTACCGTGGCTATACGTTCGGGCGTTATTGGGTACGTTGCGTTATCGTTGAGCGGACGCGTGCACCCGCATGCGCCGTCTCGCTCCGGCCAGCGGACGACGTGGCGAAATCCGTAATCCGCGTAGAATCTCGCTCGGCTTTTCGAGTTTCGGGTTTTCGGTTTTCATGGCAAAAACGCCCGTTCCGGAACCAAAAGAGGACGATGCGTTCCCGAGGGCGCGACGCGTTTATATTTTTAGATTCGTTTTTTTTTTTTTTTTTTAACGCGTTACGGCCGTTCGGGAACGGCGAATTAGGTTTTGTTCTCGAACGGCGCGCGGAACGTTATTACGACCGGAACGATAATCAGAGAAACGAGACGCGCCGTCTCGCCCGCCTGAGACATTGGTCTCTTTTTAGTTTTCTCATCGGTGCTCTTTACTCTGAGGCCGACACTGAGCGAGTGGTCCCGCGGAGACTGCGTAAAACAGACTTCGCTACGCCGCCCGTTACGGTCGGCCCGAGACGGCACGCGCGAGTGTAGCGTCCTCTCGACACCGGCGTGGACACACGGGCGCTTGGAAATAACGCTTTTTATATTCCGCTGTACGCGTCACGACAATATATTACGGAAAATAAAAATAAAAAAAAAAAAAAAAAATCATAGTCGACTTGGCACGCGTTCCCCAAGTAATACGCGCTATTAACGCGATTGCTATAATATCGCGCCGACTCGTCGGGAGTACACCACGTAATATTATTATAATATGCATCGACGTTATTATAATAAACGATTACAAATGATCTATGGCGCGGCGCGTTTTCCAGTATCGGGAACCGGGATACAATAACACCGTGTACCGCGTGTTATTGTATGAATAATATTACCCTTGTTACCATAACCGTGCGGTTTTTTCTCCACATTTCACCACGTTATTCCGACCGGAAATGTCTCGAATGACCGCGCGTACAACGTGTGTACACAATAATAAATATCGCGACCGTAAATGGGTATAGATTACGGGTAGATAACGCGTACGAATTTCCATAAATTATAATCTTCGTTTAAAGTAATAATATTCAATAAGATCCGCGAGGGTAGATCCGCGAGTCCGGAGACGAGTATTTTTTTTTATTTTTTTTTTTTTTCGATTAACGGTTGGGCGGATAGGTCGACCAGTTGGCGGACGTCGGGTATAACTCAATAGGAAGTAACACGAGTGGTTGACGTAAAATCGGCTGGCTCGAGTTTGTTTGGCGCCCGTTAATTTATCTTCCAAAAAGGGAATTTCTCGCCCGTGACAATCAAATAAACTAAAACAATAAAATCATCCGTGTCGCCGAGGTAACGGTAAAATAAACATACCGAATAACCCGTGTCCGTCCGTCCTTTGGCGGTATAAAAATGCGTTATGTCTTTCTTGTTATATTTATTGCACTTTTATAGTTTTGTGTATAAAATGGGGGGGAGGGGAGAGGATGTGAGATATTTTTTTTAAAAACGGATAACGGATAACGAAAACGTATTGTCGAACATCCGTAACCGATAACCGCATGCGCCAGCTCCGTCTTGCAAGCGTTTTAATATTAGCACGTATATTTCTCGCGGGAGTTTATTGGAGAACAGAAAAATCGTTAAAATTATCACCGACGGTGTAAATAATAATTATTCTATGTTTTGTTTTCGTTTGTTATAAAAAGAACACGCATCATAGCAACGTTCAGAAACAACAATATTACGTTACATTGAAAGCAAATATGTTATTCAAATAAAAAATGTTAATCGAGTAGTTAAACTAGTTGTGCGTAAATCATATGTGTAGGTATTCAACATTTACATAAGAAATCAACTAACTACCTAGAAAAACAGCTAGACTGATTTTTTTTTTTTTTTTTTCCAAAAAAACAAGGTGAACTCTTCGATGCTCTGCAATTATCATTCATCGAAGGATAGAACGCGTTATTATGGGATAATTAATATACCGCGTAAGATTAATTGCGTGCAAATAATACATATCGTTATAATAACGCGTAGTGGTATTTGTATAGAATTAAAATTTAAAAAAAAAAAAATCTCTAGGTAGCGATATAATTATGTAAGATAATATTATTTCTGTGATTATTTATTACAGAAAAGTGTACGTTTTTTTTTTTCTTCATATGAATTTAAACGTTATAGTCGGAATAATAATTATGTATTAACTTTAAGTATTATTATGTCGTTAACATATTTAGCCGGTCAAAAAAATAAAAAAAAAAAACGTTACATTTTTTTTCTTCTCTTTACTGAGGGTAATTAATAATACATAATATATATATGTATACTAAAGAATTTGTGCATTTGAAATAAAAAAAAATAAAAGATTATTTTGAACACACGGAATTATTACAATAATTATGCTTGTGAAATACGAACGGACAAAGACGGCGGCGGCGGCGGCGGCGAATGCTCGGAGATAGGAGATCGGGTAGGGCGGTCGAATCTACGTTGGTGGGATCGTCGCGAAGAAGACCGTAAAAAGTAAGCGGATATGTAAGTGCGTATTTTTTTTTTTTTTTTTTATATATATACAATGATACGCACGTAAAGGGAGAAAGGGACGCGAGTAAAACAAATTGACCGATTAAAAATCGTCGTCATCGAAATGGTTTATTGCCCGCGATCATAATGTGCGAGCGAGTCGCAATGTACCCGCGCGCTTCGTTGCGCAACGCCGTTGTTATTGGCCGTCCGGCGTGCCTACGCCGTTCGATAACGCGCGCGAATTTACCGTGCGATCGGAACATTAGCGGGCGAGCGCGTCAGCCGCACAAACGGTACCCGTGTGACAATGGCGTAAGAGAAACGACGGGATGTTCAGGAAGACGGGCAGAAGTTGCGCGCGCGCGCACGTCGCGGACGCGAGCCCGCGGCCGGCGACAGGCCGTGTCGCGGGCCGGAGAAACACCGTGCGGGCGCAATGCGAATTGGACGAGACGGTATCGATAATATTATTACGACGATCGGGGCACAAGGAGAAATGACGGCGGCGCCGCGTTGTTAACGGACGGGGGGGACACGTGAGCGCGAGCCATAGACGCGGCCGTGGCGTGCCCGGAGGGGTGGTGGGCGGGGGAGGTCTTTAGTGCTCCCAGAACTATCCGACAAGCGTATTTCTACTATCGATAAGCAGAAGAAAATACGGATTGCATACGGACAATTGCGGGCGCGAAAACAAAATAAAGTTAAAAAAGTTATGATACATTTTCGTAGTAAAAAATCGTAAACGAAACGCGTAGTTGCTTATTGCGTACGTGTCGTGGTGCCGTAAAAGAGGATTGTGGGAGCGTTGCCCCTATGGGTCCGCGACGTGTCTATGGCTTTAGCATCTACCAACGGTGGTGTAAATTCGCCCGTGTAAACGTAGCACTTGCGCCATCAATTTCAGTTGCGGTGGTGCAAAATTGTCTTTTCGCAACACCAGCGTATTCGGAAAATTTGTTATTTAACATTCAAACCACAAAACTAATTGCGATTTTCGTTATGATATAATTTTATGATTACGCGGGTATGCCATGAGTTATTGGCCATGGCGCACGCAAATGCGTGCGTCAACCTAAATCGCGTGTATTGGATCCGCTCGCGTTGTTCGTTCACTGTTATGCTCGCCTCACACACTAGTTAATATAATATTTTGTAGCCAATTAAGGTTTTACTTTCAAATGAAACAATTTAGTCTTTGATTTTCGCGAGAAAAAAATTGTTAGAAATGGAAATGGAAATTTTTTTTTTTTTTTTTTTTTTTATTAATTTTACGATTTTTTTAAAACGCATTTAACTCATAATTCAATTTGTTTGAACTTGTGGCGGTTTTGCTCATGCGGACATTATTACACTACGGGTTGATTGTCCTATCGTAACAACGAACTGGAGAATTAATAAAATTGTTCTTAATCGATTTTTATTGAAATTCCGATTCCGTAAAACTACGTAAACGTAACACCGGCAACCTAGTTCGTTCTCAATTTGTTGTACTTGTGTCCGTGAACACAATTCCCCACCCGCGTGCCCTTCATGTCTTAATATTTTGAACCCGATGTTATGCATTGATAATCAACCTTAATAATAATATAATTGTCTTAAACAAACGTATCCCGAACATCTATTTGAATTTTTCGAATTTATTTTCGATTTAATTTTGTTAACAACACGTCACTGGCCCTGCAGATATCAATACTACAGTTTTACTTTTCGGATGTCGTGTGGCTCATTTTCGCTCAAGGCGCAGTCCACTAGTTAATAGGTCGACGGTCATGATGGCTAAATAACTGCAGGTAGGTATTATACCAGCGTTCCGTGCACATAATAATACACACCACGTCTTCTGCCGAGGAATATAAAACGAGAACCCCATATTATACGCAATGATATCTTATTATTTTAAAAAATATGGTAAAAAATTAAACGTACCGCTGACATACCTATAGTTATTTAGCCGCGTATCTATGGATACAATGCTACAGATTCGAACAAAATATAGGTTCTTGTATAAGGCGTACGAATGATTCCACTTGTAACATTATAATGGTATAGATGCCAACGACGGCAGTTATCCGAATCCGTATGGTCCAAGCGGTGTTGTCGCCTCAGCAACGCGTACAAAATCTGAGCGACAACAGATTATCGGCGATGCACTGACGTGTTATTTGACAGTGGCTGTACCTAATCAAATTTTGAACACGTTTGTTGTGGGTGTAGACGGATCCCGAGAAATACCGTTAGCAAACAATGTTACGAATGTGCGTGAAATAGGTGTTAGATGGTTACACACTTAGATGTTAGGTGCCAATGTTTCAGAACACTTTTGGCAGAGCAAAAATAAACTTATCTGAAATCGCAAGTTCAGAGTTTTAAAATTGTACCATAATTTGAGTACTGCATGATTAAACGCATTGTTCTGTATTGTTTCACAAGATTTTTTTAAATTTTAATGTTTATTATTCTAATTCGTTTATTATTATTATTATTTTTATTTATTAATTCAAAACATAAAAAGTGATTCGACTATTATAATGCGGCTTTGATTTTAATCGTTTTTTTTTTTTTTTTCCAGTGACTTGGCTCAATTGTTGACATTAGATTCAGGAAATACGATACTGGTTAAATCGATTTGATTTTTCTCACGCTGTGCATTTGAAAGATGCACCATAGTTTTGAGAGCCACTGCAGTATGCAACGTATAACTTAAAACGCACGGAAAGAAGGAAAAATCACGACTCATCTGAACAACGCGTACTGAAATAGAACTTTGACGTTGGACGTACATTGATTTAAGAGGACGCCACACCAAAAATGAACAAATTATGCAGACTAAGTAAAACTATAGCTTAACTTTGATTTTAGAGTAAAAGTACCGTAGAATAATGTAGAGAAAAGTATGAAGTTAATAGAAAAGATAATTTTGAAGGGAATCTCATCGGGTGTTTGTGTTATTCTAAATATACAGCCCGATATAAAAGGCACAAAAACGTTTTTGTTCTAAAACACATTTGAGGAGTACAATTTCGCTTATCGAGTATTTAATCTAATAGATAAGATTCTTCCAACAAATTTTTTGTTGACACGTGACTTGGTGTTCCAAAGCAAATTAATTAGTGATATTTTCAAACTAAAAATATAAAAAAATTATTTTGAACTACATTCGGTATTCATAAAGGATCGCTTAAGTAACGAACGAGTTATTTTTTTTAAGGAACGAAGAACAGGAACGAGTTCTTTTTGTAAATAAGGAACGAGGAATGGGAACGAATTCCTACTAAAAGTTAACATACACTAATCACGCACTTAACCGATAATATTGTGCGTGCGTGAGATGGAGCTCTTGTGCACCGGCTTTATTATAACAAATATTATCGCGTGTACAGTGTAAAAACACAATGTCGGTAATTGACTAATTATTATACGAGTATATAGGCAGGTACCTGCTGGTAACGCGACGAAGAAGAAACCAGTAGTGTAAAAAAAAAAACCGCCTACACATTATAATATTATTATAATATTTAAACGTTCGGACGATGAATAATGCATAGGTGGTAGTACCGATGTACAGTACACACCCGGTACGGTGTACCTACGGAATACCGGATGATTATTTTATCGTTAAGCACTCATTATCTCGGAAGATGTTAAACATTTTCGGAATTTATTTTATAGAAAATTTAAAAAAAAACAAGCAGCTCTACAATTTTACAACTGACATAATTCTTTGTCGTCGTAATTTTCGGGGGGGTAAAACGACTACCTACTTTTGATAGTAAAAATCCCATAAATAGACGGACAATTAGATGGAATAAATGTCGGTGTTGGCATTTTTAATTACCGTCAATCTATTTACGTGATATTTCACATTTAAGTTTCGTCGGGTGAGAGTAGTGGATCGTCTCTTGCGTGACGGGGCGCCGGCGCGCGGCGTTTTAATAATACATCAATAATACTATTCTCCGCCTACCCGAACTTAAAAATGGAATATCTCGTCAATGGATTCTATGGGAAAAAAATATTCTAAAAATAGCCAATACTTTTCGGAATAATGAGTGTTTAACGATAAAAGAATCACCCGGTATACAAATATATCGTATTATTTTTCGTGTGACATACGTGTGCACTGCGCACGTTTGGACGACGGTGGCGGAATGAACGACGCGTTTCTTTTTTTCGTGTGACCCACCTAATATAGGAAACGACAATTTGAACGTGTTTTAAAACGATTCGATCGATTTTCATCGAAATTTTAACTACACGCTTAAAAAAAAAAAAAAAAACAAAAACTACTGTACATTACGTTTGACTTTTATAATTTTTTTTTTTTTTTTATTTGATGAACCTCGTATAACAATTTTCGACCATTTATGGCACGAAGCCGAAAAAAAAAAAATAAAAATCTAAAATTTTAAACAACTTAATAAATATCTCAAAAAAATGTTAGAATAGTAATTTGAAAATGACACGACGTATAAACAATTTTAATACAATTTTATAGCGAAAAGATCTATGATTTTTAACCGAATCAGAACGAAAAACAAAATCAAAATGAACAGAAACCGTTTTATTGCGGTACGAATTTTCCCGTTTTTCCTAGCTGTTTCCGAAATATTCAGAATATAACAAAGAAAATTACCTCCCCTGAAATGCACTAGATCAGCGGTCGGAAACCAGCGGCTTCTTAACATGCAATCTGTGGCTCTTTGGAAAATGCATTAATATCTAGACATTCTAGATCTAGAAACAACAACAACAATAATAATGTATTCGTTAAATACATTTTTTGAAATTTAAGACGTAATATTATGTTTTTAATGCCTAAAAATTATCAATGAATATTAATTAGTAAAATATATTAGTCCTGTTTTGTACTGTGTGGTATGTTTTTTTTTTTTTTTTATTTTAACCATTGCGGCTCTTTGAAAACCATTGTTTCGGATTTTTTTTAAAGAATGGCCCGTTTACACGAAAACGTTTCCGACCCCTGCACTAGATAGACGAAATTTGATTTCATAAGAGACGCCGAACTCGATTAACGGAGCGACATTTCTGGTAGACAAGTTGTTAACAGAATGGGGGAAAAAAAAAAAAAAACAAACCGCTCGCGTCACAGTAATCATAACCGATACATTTCTCGTTGCGTTCAGAAAACAAAATATCCGTGTTAACGGGACATTCAAAGTTCGGGCAAGGGAAGCGTGTGGCGGCGTGCGCGCGCGGGGCGTTCGATCACGCGACTCCTCTCGCGTCGCACCGGAACCCAAGAGGTCGGAATGTCTCGTCGGCGGGTTGACGGCGATCAAAAAACGTCAACATCGAAAGTCGCGCGCGAATATTAAGCGTCGCGGGCCGCCGCCGTCGGTAACGTTCGACGACGGCGCCGGGTGCGCACTACGGGCGGCACGAACGTCGAACCGCCCGAACCGGGCGGGGCGGGCGCTGGCTCCGGGCGGGTTAAGTGTACAGTCCGACAGTAACGGCCGGCAATCGACCGAACTGATTGGATTGCGACGCCCGTCCCGTTACGATACGCGTTCACGGGGTAATGTCAATACTGTCGGTCGGCGAGCGGGCGCGCGTTTCGAACCGAAACGGTTTGAGCCGCGGTCTGTTTGTTTTTTTCTTGTATAAATGACCCGACGTCCCGCGGATCGTACTCGGGCGCCGCAAGTGTTAGAAAAGCGCACATTGTTGCCAATGTCCGTATCGGCGCACGGCCGTAGAACGTTGCGTTTCGCGCGGACGACCCGGCGAATATAATTTTAATAAAAAAAAAAAAAAAGGTGTATATAATTAACGGCCGATTCTCGTATGTAGGTATTTCGATACCGTTTTTTTTTTTTTTTTTTCCGTCTTTTTTTTTTTTTTTGTATATAATGTTGCTCTCGTGTCGTACACGCGTGCATAGTAATAATAATATACAAGTACTCCGGTCGTACATAAAATATAGTTTAGTTATTAACAGATATTATTATTATCATCGTAATATTATACAACAGCGATGTACCCGCCCGTATAAAATATAACATTATACGAGTACGGAGACGGCCGGCCGACGACCAGAATAATTATCATAACGTATTCGCCGTGTCTGAAATTAATTAAACGGTTAATGAGAAAATCTCGTGAATCGATCCGATTAACGATTGCCGCGTACCCATATGTGCGTTCGCGTGCGTCGTCGTTATTATTGTGCAGTGCCCCCTGCTTGACGGCGCGGCAATATAATATAATAAAATATTCATCCGACACTAAAATCGCACGATCGCACGTACCGTGGTCTTATCGCGCGCGTCGTTATTGCCGTCGCCGCGTGTACCGGACGGTACGTGTCGTTATAGCGTGCGCCCGCAGTGCGTAATGTGTACGCGCGGTTTAAATGAATCCGCACGCCGGATATTTCGATACAATATTACGAATACGAACGTCCCCGTCCCCCCCCCCCCCCCNNATATAAACGGATATAAACGGTTATTAAACCGTGTTGTTAAATAAATATAAATTTTTTTTTTTTTATTTTTTCTAAGAACCAGTCGCAGTGTTTCGTTTCGTTAAGAGGACGTCACACGCCCGCGCGTTCGACCGCAAACGGACGCGGCGACGACAGCCGCGGTAACCGTCCCGAAACGATAAGAAAATCGTTTTCGCATTGACGTTTCGCGTACAACGCACGCGAAACCGGTGTCGGCGAATCGCTCGGGTTCTCTTCAAACAGGAACAATACTCTGCGCCGTTTGTTTAAACAACAATGCATTACCGTGAGTTGACACAGAGATAAACGGCGCGAACGCGCCGTCGTTTTTCCGTTTTATTTAAATATCCCAACGAGTCGTAAGTACAATATGTTCTGCGCGGTGCCACGTTATCCTCTTAAAGGGATAGGTATGTGGGTAGACACTGTCTTAGTCTGTAACTGCCTACACTTACGGGTAACATAGTGAAATCGATAGATATTGTGGCGCTTCGGTTGAAATTGTAGTTTGTTCAAATAGCGAAATTTTTAGGTGGGAATATTTTCGAGCACTGGTATATAAAGGCGCATTTTTCTAAACATCAATCATACAAAAAGTTGATGTAGTTATTTAAAAAAAAAAAAAAAAAGTTACTGTGACTTCTGTTTTGTGAGAAAACGCTGCATATAAAGCCCTAGAAAATGTTCTCGGCTTTAAATTTTATTATTTGCGTTCAAATTTCAATAGTTTCGACCTAAACGCCACGATTCGTTTGTTAATGTTTTCTAACTGACGTCTGGTATACTGAGACATTGAATGCGGGTTTCACAGGTTTTGTTTAGTTTCGGAAACCCCTACGTAGACCACAAATGCAGGTATAACACAAACATATAATGTGTATTGCGCTTATTTTTAGGAATCTACGATTTACAGTGGCGTATCTAGAACTTCTAATGCCCGTGGAAAAATATTGTACAAAGGCCGATAAAAAAAAAAAAAAAGGGCTATTCGAAAAAGGCGTTAATTTGTCCGGTAATTCCTTGTGTCCTGATTTGAGGCCCCTAAATGTCACGGGCCCGTCATGCCATCCTATCGCTACGCCAATGAGGATTTGTTTTTCGGGGTAGGTATCGATAAGAGTCGATACCTCCCAAGCATCGGCTAACATTTCAAAACGTATAGACGATGCCTAAAACTATAACATTCGTTGTCGACGTTCAATTCTTTCGTTAATATTAAATAACGTTTACGTTTCTCGAAAATGTCGTAAATTTCGAACACGCGCCCCCGTTTGCGTTTGGCCCTGTTCGCGTAATGCGTTTTGTGTTATCGACAAGTACGCGACGACAGGATAAACGTTGTCGAAAAACGTACGACACGTTTGTACGGCGTAAACAAAACCGACAAAAGAACGAGTGAACGGAGCTACGCGCTACGGCGAGTCTGTAAAATAAATTCGCGACAGTGGTCGGGTCCGTAATTATCGTTATACTTTGTTATTGCGTTATCGTTGTCGCCCGTGCACATTATTATCGATATTGTTATCATTATTATTATTATTATTATTACCGGAGCGACTGTCGCGGCTATCGATCCGACCGCACGACAATGCGTATGTCGCGATCTCATTATAATATTATTGTCGTGTTGCGAACCCGGCCGCGCGGGAGATCGACGGCCCAGATTGTTATCACTCAATTAAATTGTAAGCGAAGTCCTGTCCGCGGTCCGTCCGTCCGTCCGTCCGTCCGTCTGACAGAAACGCGTGTAACCCGTTGCGCCATTATCGTTATTATAATAATAACTTATTATTATTATTATTATTATTATTGTCCCCTGTGTACATTGTGTCCGGTGACGGCGACGGGGTTCGCGACGACAGTACAACACACCCGCTTTGCGTTATACAGGGTGATTTTTTTTTTCTTTCGTCGCGCGTGCGTACAAACGATTGCCTGTAGTACGGTTGCCGGCCGCGTGCAGGCCCGGATCGAGTAGTCGAGTGAATGGTCGCCGCGTAGTTTGTTTAAATCCGACCGACACGCAGAAAAACGATAACGGAGAAAAGTTCTCGGACATTTGATTCGACTCGCAATACGAGGCCGTTAAAAACAAACAATATTGTAGAGCATAATGCCGGCACAAATAATACGATCTTCGTGTGCCTATATTTCTCGCGGGCCCCGGGCGCGTGAACCCCCCTGCCCCGTCGCCCTTATTCCGGGCCCGGTCGCGTGGCGGACACGAATTGCGCGATGGAGTTGGTTTCCGAGACGCGAGTACAGTAAAACAATCGTTCCGAACTTCTATCGTGTTACGGTGCGATGTGTTTTACAATCGGTACGTATTGATAATAAAAATGTCGTCCGATTGTTGGAACGTTTATTTTTTTCACGCATAAGAGTCGATTGTTTCGGTTTAATATTGTTCGATCCAATTGTTTTAGAAAAACATTCTGTTTTCGAATCCGACGAGTGATTATCGGTCGCTCTATATTTGAAAAACGAAAACTGACGTGCGCAGGTATATTACAGTAACTTACGTATATAATATAACAATTGAAATTCTGTCTGTCTGTCCACCATACCAATCAGTTACAGTTTCGATATTAATGAAACTCTGCACATTAGACATTCGAAACGAGATCAATCTGATTTTTGTACTGACCCCGTAATCCTAAACATCCTAACTCTGGCTGATAACAGGGGTTTTCGGTATTTTCGGAAACTAACAATTTTTCGTTGATTTACGGGCTACGTTTTGGATTGAAAAAAAAACGACAAACAGTCATGGTTTTTAAATTCAATTGTCACACACGTCAAGGAAATACTTATTATCACTTTTAAAAAAATACATTGCATATCTATAGATAATCTATAATCTATACCGGGCAAACAACAATTAACTATGCCGGGAACATGGGTAGAAACGGGGTCAGAAACAATTGAATTGAATATTTTTTATTGTTTATCTGTTTTTGAAAGGAATAAACTAGAAAAATACTAATCGGCTAGTACTGGAATACGAGGAAAATATCGTAAACAAGATCATTTAAACGATTTCCCTACAATGCCGAGGGGGTGGGGGGATCCGAAATATTACGTACTGCCGGTTCAAGACAACATATTCATCCTGTATACGTGGACGGTAGCCGGACGAAACGGACTTTTATGTTTCTGGCGTACACGAATATAAGTACAGAAATAATACCGATTACTTGGAATATTATGATTTTATTTTTTATGGCGCGGCCGTCGTCGTCGTCGTCGTCGGGCCGTCTGTAAGATTAGTGTAAAGTTTCATCGGCGGCGGCGTGTTTGAAGCCGCGTGCAAACCAAACTCGTTTTTATCGTCACCAACTTCGTTAATGACGGCGGCTAATATTATAACGATACTACGATGACATACACGGCTATAGTATAGGTTCCTGCGTGCCAATTCGCGATATTTTACACGTCCAATGTGCGCGAATTTCGAAAATCGACATTCATTCAAATTCTATTTTTTGTTCTACTTGCTCTCATTTGTTAATGAAAAAAAAAAAAACAAACCAATGTATATCAGGCAACACTATTATATATATATATAATACTATGGCACGCTATAGTAATACTATAAATCACATTTTCCACCTGTTTATAAATATTACGGTATGTATACTTAAACCAGGTGAGCTGTTTCCGAAAAACTGTAGAAATGTTGCGCATAAAAATGACGGGGGTAAGGGTTGAACGTTGAAAGTTACATTGATCATTGGCACTAACGCGACACGTATTCCGCTACCCTACAATAGCATCGTTTGGCTGGACCAAAACCGTTTCTAGCCCAAAAATCATTAACAATAATAAATTAAAAGTTTGTGTGTACTTATGATTAGGGTCCCGGATATTTATGAAAATGCATAATTTTTTTTTTTTTATTTATCCAATTCAATGCTGTCCTGGATACAAATTTGATTCGTGTTCTACTGAATCAAATAATACTATTTTTGCGTATTTTTACATATATTATGGTTTTGTATTTTGAATACATATGTTAGGATTTTAAAAAAACATAAAAATGCATATTTCAGTTTGTTTTCGAAATTTTTAAAAACAATTTAAATTAATAACGAAATATAAAGCGAAAAAGCCATCAAATTTAAAAAACCCGTACCGTAACGCTTATGTTATTGTAAACTAATATGTAAAATCGGATAAAATCGACTACTAAAAAAAAAAAAAATTCAATACTATTATGGTAAAATACATTGTCTCGCGCACATTTCGGTGGTTTTTTTTTTTTTCTTTCAACTAAAAATGTATATTTCATCACTTTTAGCGTACGTCTCAATTGCACGTTTGGTAATTTTTTTTCGCGTACACATCGCGGTTGTTTCAAGCGCGAAAACATCCGCGAACCGTGCACAGCGTGCACGGGTTTCCGATATTAACGCGCGCCCGTCACGTACGATTTTCGGTACACGCGCGTAAATCCGGACGAAAAGGAACCGCGGGTATAAGCCGTACACCTCCCGAAACGCCGCCGGTACGCCACACGCGGATACCTCGCTACCGCGGAAAACGCGATCGTCACAGAGTACACCGACGGAACACCGCGCGCGTTGCGTAGCGCGTCAAAGCGGAAAAATACGTTTGGAAATTGTTTTGTTTTTCGTTTCGCCGCGGCGCAGCTGCAACGACGCAACGGTTACCGAGTCGTTATTATTTCGCCCCGCCGCCGGTGAAAGTCGCCGCAATGTGAATTATAAAATCTACGTTAAAACATCGCGGTGGTATTGGATTTTTATGCAAATATCAACGGACGAATTCGGACTCGTAACGATATTTTATACACTTTTCAGACACGCTTCGTTACAACGTTACTGCTGCGGATAGCCGGTGCATTGGCTGCTGTAGACCGCGCTCGTTATAAAACGAATACCCACGGCTGTGCGGTGGTTCTAATATAAAATTATTATTATTATTATTATTATTATTTTTTTTTTTTTTTACGGATACGATATTATTATTGCGCGGCACACATGCAATTACGCTTACCCGCGCCGGCGATCTGTTAAAAACGTTCAGCGTAAACGGCGTATTGAAATGCAGACCGCGGTACAAGGACCACCATACGTACGTACGCACTGCCGTACGTCATTATAAAAATAAAACCGAAAAGAGAAACCGTTTAAGTCGTAAACTATTCTCATTTGTTCTCAATTTTTAAGAAAACTTCAAGGAAAATCAAAAAAAACCGAACTTTTTTACGTGTACCATCGATAGATCATGTGCGTAAATCTAAAATTTTGTTAATTATTTTTATTGGATCAAGATTTTTGGTTGAAAACGAGTACACGCGCAAGAAAAAAAAAATCAAAGCACACATCATAGTAAAATCTGCAAATGTCCAATGCCCTTAACGAAAAAAAAAATCATAATGTTTTAGAAAATACATTTTTTTTAAACTCATAAAATCCGTGAAGCACAACAACAACGAGGCGCTTACCAAAAACGAGTATAATATAAAAAATCGATTGTACTTATGCTCGTCTCACTCAAACTTAAAAACGTCACCGTGTTTCGCAACACGCATAGGTCGGTCGTTGTAGCGGTACAGTGTAAGGGGTAAACAGTTTATAGTAACGATTCGGAGGTTGGCCGGTAAGATTATATAACCGCGCTCAAGGTAAGCCGGGGAATATAAAAAAAAAAAAAAAACAACAGACATGACGGTACGTTGGGATACTCTCGTTCGGTTCTTTAAAACGTTTTTGAAAAAAAAGGTTGCGGAATCTATAGAAAAACCGTTCAAATCACCGGGCAAATAATCTGCATTCCTTAGAGTGGGCGGTAGGTGCTGCGTGGAAAAAAAAATCGGCGCATTTTTACTATCCGAAAAATAAAAAAAAAGGAGAAAACAAAAATCAAACGCGCGTTTCGTGTAGTGAAACCGAACGTTTGCCAATTGGCCGTACAGTGACTACGACAGGCGTATGCTAAACGACACGACAACTTGCCAGTGTGCAGTACAATTCTAATATACGACGTAACAAATGTTATCGGAGTCGGCACCGGTATTAAAATCTTAAACTTCGGCGAGAACTCTGCCAGATTTCGCAGTTTCGGGTTTTCTGGATCGGAGCGCGTTGAGTTTCCGAAACGGGAACGATTGCCCCGTTCGTGCGGTTTGCGCGAGTCGAGGCGAAAACGCCGGGTGGGAAATAAAACGAACCGGCGACGCGTGCGTGCGTATCGTTGGTGAAAACGCACAGTCGTTCGCCCGCATCCCGGACGGGTGTATTATCATCACGCGGGCACGGTAATGCTTTCCGGAGTTTAACGGCCGACTTCGGATCGCGCGGCCTCCGGAACTCGAATCGTTTACAGGCGCACGCTCGCACCCGGGGTTGAACCGCCGTCGTTTCGATCGGGTCAAACCGTCAACGCCGATAACTGTAAACGTATTTAAAACGATTAGGCCGTTTGTGCGCGCCACTGCGAACGTGCAACGTGTACGACGGTATCGGCGCGTGGCGAATGGAATCCCGTACGGCCGGTCCCGTTTAACAAAATGTCCGTCCAGACGCGTACGGCGTGTGAACGACGAAGGCGATGGGGTGTAGAAAAAAAAAAAAAAAATTAAAAAAATTAAAAATCGTACACCCATATTGTACGATGATTAGCGTATTAATGTTCTCGGGCGGCCCGCGGACCGGCGCCGGTCTTTTCGGTCCGACACGAATTCCGGTAGCCCGTGCGCAGGCCGCACGCGGAATCGTTCGGTCCGCCGCGGCCGCCCGGGCGCGACACCGCGAGAGAACCGCGCGCGCATTCGCAACGAGTGACTGACGCAGCGGCGAATTCACTTATTAGTGTTTACTGTTCATCAAGATAACGAGCGTCGAAATTCGTGAAGTGTTAAAGGAAATGGCCGCGGTCGTAACGTTTATAACGGTTAGGCGCTGTTCTAAATATTTATCGTCTTATAAATGGAACTGGGCGCGGCGACAGTTTTTCTTTCTTTTTTACTTAACGGCACCCCGCGACCCTAAATGACGCTTATTTTTTTTTCTAGCTCAGCAGAGCTTTTCGACTTTAATTCTCCCGATTCAGGCGCTGGTCGGGAACCATACAAAGTCGACTTACTTCTTCGCCGGGACCAAAGATATTATAACGATCGTTCACATTATGCCCCATCGGAATTTATCTTACACGCCGCTGGAAATAATACAAACCGAGGATTATACCGCGGAAGTTCTCGTACTATGCGCCCATATTACATACGTTACAGTCGTGTGTTTGTTTTCGGTTTCCGCGTACAATAATATACGACGACCGGTACGGCGACGACGATAAGAACAAAACTATCCCGGTCTATTGAATGTCGGTGAGTATATAGTCGGGTATAGCGGTCATTTTACTTCGGTATTTTCCCGTCACGCGCGCCGCTTTCGTATCAGTTGTCGCGACGGATTATTTACAATATTCCGGAACGCCGACGGTCGAGTATAATAAAGAATACCCGCGCGTACAGAGATCATCGTCGGCATTTCGAGATCGCGCGAGCAATCAATCGTTTTTTTCAATTGAATAATACCACGCGCCGCCGCGGCTTTTGTGCACGGCGGCGGCGGAAACGTTATCGACGATCGCGATCGGAGATTGCATTCGAAACCGACCGAAAAAAAAAAAAGAAAAAAGGCTCCGACCGCCCCGTCCACCTTTCAGAATCTTACCGGAGATTAGATAGAGGCCGCCGCGCGTTATTAACGCTATCATTACGAACGGCCGGCACGATTTCCTCGGAGATGGGTCGCCGACGGGTCCGATATCGCCTCCTACCTCCCCCCCCACTACCACCGTTATATTACGCTCGCGCTTACCGCCCGGGCGTTACAATACCCGTATAATACGCGCGAGCTACGATTGTATCGCGTGAGTAAATTACAATAATATACGCGCGTACACGACGGACCGCAAACAGAAAACGGATTCCGCGCCGAACGCTATTTTCGATTGATAATATCCCGGCGACGTTTGGAACGTACGCGGCCGTCGCCGTTCGGTTACGGTGTCGCAAATCTTCCGTCGGGGGCGCGGCGTTTTGCGCAATACACCGAAATACGCCACGAAGGGCCGTTCGAACCCAAACGGCAATCGTTACTTACAGATATACATATTTAATTCCCATCTGTATCCTATATTCCGAATTCCCAACCTACAACAGTGACTGCACCCAGGTGCGAAGTATGTCTGTCCTTTTTTTTTTTTTCTAACTTTAATAATACCACACCGTGGATATATTATTATATATTATAATTCAAGTTCGGACGATGACGAATTATAATTGTTAGCAGCTGTCAAAGATGACGGAGAACATGAGCGCTAGGTTTAACTGCTATAGGTATTATTTATGATTGCGGATTTGTGGTCGAACGTCAAGTCAAAGCATATCGTAAACCGGTAAACCGATAAATATATGCACATAATATAAAATGTCAAAAATGTCACCGGGTACGAGTGTATGCTCCAGGAAGAACATCGCAACGTGTGAGGGACGACAATCATAGGCCACCGTAGGGAACATTCAAGGACCTCTCTGCCCTCCACGGTCGCATTGAAGTTGTAAGAATTATTGTAATATAATATCATATCGACTACGCTTTGTACATCGTGTCAGCATTTACAAAGGCGACCTTGATCCATAGTTATCACGCACCAAGGCCGGGTCCCCGAGACCTCGTTAATTTAAATAAAACTCAGGTCCGCTCCACTCCCTTATACGGGACGGTGGTACCAAGGAAAAAACTTTGCACGGAGCGGTGGAAGACGTGAGCACCGATATGAGATAAAAAAAAAATCGTATCGTATCGTAAAAAAACGCTAACATTAGAAGTACCCGTGCCACAGTTAATAAATATAAGGATTCTGAGCGGAGTTCAGTTGATAGTTTTGCGTTGTCAACAATATATATATGTCATATTATGGTAAAATTGTTACAACAATATGCGTTTCTATGACAACAAAGATAGTTTAAAAAAGATTAAAATAATAAAAACTTAACAATAACAATAAATAAATAAAAATGGTTGCCAATAACAACCTTATCTAACTCTTTCAATCTTTTTTAACCTAAAGATCGAGGTTTTTCTCGTTATCTCGAATATTAATGAAAATTTCAAAAAATGATCTCTTTAAAGTATCACCCGGAAGAAATTTTCTTTCAGAAAAAGTGCTGTACTTGATAATCGGAGTATGTTTTCTGGTAGAAAAAGTGTTAACATAAAAAAAATAATAATAAATATCGTTGTAAAACCAATGCATTCAGAGTTTAAAAAACGTAGAAATAACGGAAAATTTTACGAAAATAATGCTTTTATTTTTTTAAATTTTGTTTTTGTTATGATTCGATTAAAACAATTCTTAGAGACTTTAATTTTTAACAGAAAATGTATACTTATTATTTCTAGACGTGATAATATTTTCAAAACATTTGAGTTATTTTTGAGCTATTAGTATTTTAATTTTGATAGTTTTTTACGTAATTTTTATCTGATACGTACTCTGTAGATAAATTTTTAATACAAATCGGGCAGTTATAAAAAAAAGAGTTACGTCGATCAATTTCAATTCAATAATATTTAATGGTTTTTAGGTACCTATTTTTCGTTCATAGGTACTAATAATTGTCAACTGTTTTATTTATTGGGAATATGGTATGATTCTATTGGTGTATTAATACGTTATAACAAAATGTTATTTTTTATTTGTATTTTACGATAGTTTTTAGGACATTTAAATTGATAACGAACGAGAGCTCTCACTGTTTGAGCAAAGCGACTATGTAGGCTCTGATTATGCGTATACAGTGAAACCTCCTTTAACGGACACCTCTAAATAGCGGACGTTTTTTCGGGAACCGGGACATTTTCACTACCTATTTATATGTAGGAAAACCTCTAAATAGTGGACACGTTTCAGCATTGATATTGATAATTTTTATCGTAAATTAAGAATAATATTTTAGATAATTATACTGGACATGTATATCTCATAATATCCGTCCAGTCATTGAAATATTTTCGCATCGATGAAATGTCGAAACTTTAAGATGTATTTAATTAATATAAAAATAAAATAAATTTAATAAAAATACAATTTTTCCCTCTAAATAGTGGACAGCTCCGAAAAGCGGGCAAAATTTCAGCGACCGAAACTATCCGGTACCTATTTAGAGGTTTCACTATACATATTAAGTTATACTGCTGTATATTATACCGATTACCGCGTAAACGAAATGCGGGTCTAAGACGTTTCTGTATCCGAATTTACGAGTTTTCGACCAAACAAGGTGGGCGGGTTCATAATACGTCATAAATACTTTCGGGGACGACAAAATAAATAAAAATGGAACGAAACAATTAATAAAATCATAAAATAATAATACATTTTATTATGCCGTGTTGCAAACGACACACTAATAAACAACACAATACAATATTTTATGTTACTTTTTTTTTTTTTTTTTTATGGTATATTATTCTGCACCAGTAATGAGTTCTCTCGGCGATTTAAACGCTCGCTACAGCCATCGCATAGGTACTTCTCGATTATTAATTATTTACGTATTAATTACGTCAATTTATTATTATTATCAATAGACGTTTTTTTTTTTTTTTTTTTTTCTATCGGAATATAAGAGTTTTGCGTTTTCAAACGTAATATACACGTATAAGTATAATATTTTTGTGTTTTGTTATGATCCGCCGCCGCGTTTGTTTTCGATATTTATCAGTGTGGGCATATTCCCCGTTTTAAACCGGTTATTATCATTATTATTATTTGTAAGAGAACTCCGCGGGTCTAAAAATTCGAAAATCTCGCTCGTCACGAACCATATTTTTACCGCCCCGGGCGAAACTCCGTTTATTATAACGGTCATTTGTTCTAACGCCATCACGCCGCGGCAGTAGTGTGTAATAATATTATTATAGGTAGGTAGGTAGGTAGGTAGGTAGGTAGGTAGGTACCGATAATTATATACCGCCGGTCAACGTGTACATTACTGAATATTGTAATAAAATAATCGTACGCCGCGTGTGCGTGTGTACCGAGAGAGGCGACTATATTACAAGTATACCAAAGTCTGGCGGGTATTAACTCAGACGAACCGGCTGCAATAAGATCGGTTTGCCAAATATTCGCGTTACACATACGGACGGCGAGATCGTAATCTCGGAGCCGGATTAAGGTGCAGGATAGTTGCCCGTGCACGCGGCTTTGTACAGCCCGGGCCCCAGGGTCGTCAAAAGAGAAAATCGGTCCAATCAAACATTTTTTTTTTTCTCGGAACATTCCGTTTTTAAATAAACACCTACGCAACGTTTACGGAAAATTATTGAAAAAACTACATGTTAACACTTATATACGCGAAAAATGTCGTACAGTAATTTCTATACTGGACCGCGATAGCAGCTGTAATTTATTCTTATGCCTAATAATTATTTCTGTGTACATACAAGTCGGCGTATGTATAGGTACTTATTGGGCCGGTCATTATTAGGCCCTGCCCTAGTGAATATTCAAATGACACCACTGGTCCACTACAAGATTTTCCGTCAACTGAAGCAAAAGAAATAAATCATATTAATATTTTAATGAATGTAATATATTTTAGATTGGGGGGGGGTATAACAAAGATGCTAGGTACAATAATAATTTTACTATAAGATGTGGGGTTTCTTTTTTTCGAACCAATCTTTTACGGTCAGTAAAAATTCTTTGATTTTTTAAATTTTTTATGTTAAAAGATCTAGACTTGTTTGAAAATATTTTCGAAATTCCCAATATTGTTTTCCGAAACATTGCTTTTTAAATATAATTTCAATTTTTTATCAGGTAAATCATTCGATTTTCCATACTAACTTAATCTTCTCCACGGCATTATGTTCATCACAGCCGTTCTTCAATCAGTATTTTACATCTCGTCTGCAGTACACATTCAATTTAGTAATATTGAAATTTGTTTCTCTTCCCGGTATTTCATAAAAGTGGAATTTCACGCACACACACACACACAGCTTTAGTTCTATCAAACAATATTATAATGTAAAAATAACAAGTATGAAATTAAGATAATATATTTTAAAAGAGAAGGAATATTTTGATATTTTTATATGTTCATAGTGTTTTTAAATAACATCTTCACACTTCAATGTCGGTCGCCCTAAAGGGATTCCACGGTGAACCAGTGATAGTCTTTTGTAGGCACCTAGCGATTCGACGTGTCAATCTTAAGCCATGCATTTCCAGGATATTTCGATTTTTTCTTCGGTATTTCTACTGTATTTTGTCTTTAATACTGTCGATTTTTTAATATTGTTCCTCGTCATTCCTCTCGTCCATTCTCTCGTCGTTTAGTCGAAAAGGACTATGTATAAGCTAATTATTTATATAAAAATAAAGCTCCGGGGTGCGAACTATCCTCCCCTCTCATCGCAATCACGCCACCGATCATCAATATGATAAAATATCGCTCGTGTAGGTAATAATATCCTCGACCTTGTAACGTCTGTACAATAATTTTTATTTTATTATTATTTTTTAACAGCAATAACGTTATAAATGTATATGTAACGAAGGTAACGAAATAATAATATATTATAAGGCAGGTACCTACACGATATGCACGTTTATATTCGCGTGCCTATAATACATAATATGATTGTGTTTCTGGCATTAAATCGATTGTAACGTTATTTCATGTACTCGGGATTGTCCACTGCTGACGAGGAACGAGTAAAAAAAAAAAAATCGCAAAAAGGGTACAAGGTGATACATACGTACGGACAAGAGCAAATAGAACCGAACGACCGCGCGCGTATATATTTGTCGGACGAGGTAAATGAGCGTAAACTTATTGCGCTCTCGTGTGTATAATATAATAATTGTTTTTTTTCCCTCTTTTTTCCAAACGTCACATTATTATGTACGGACATGCAGCCGGTAGTATAATAGGTATAGTAGGTACTAGCTAGGTCGCTATAATATAATGGCTGTACGCAGTGCAGCGGGTTCGGATGTCGAATTCCGACGTGTACGCGAATCGGTCGTGTCGTAAGATCAATGTAATATATTATGATAATAATATGTAATATATATACGTGCATAAATATAGTAGGTACAGCGGGTGTTGAACGATTTTTTTTTTTTTCGTGCCTCCGCCGGATTGAAGACCGCGTCGTCGTCGTCGTCGTCATCGTCGCTCGTAATAAAAAAAAAAAAAAAAATTAATAAAAACCCGGACATACACGCGCACAAAAGAGTTGACGAAATCCGTACCCGCGCAACATTATTAGGTCAACGGGTTAATACGGTGCAGTGTGTCGAAAGACCAGATCTCCAAACCCTATGGGCAGTATAATAATATAATACCTATATAATAATATTGTTATATTAATATCCGCGCCGAACAGGTCGTGCTCATAATAAATAAATAAAAAAAAAAAAAATAGAAATATCGACCGGCAAGACGATCGACCACAATATAACACCGCCAGATAATGTGTACATTTTTATCGACGAGGGCGCGGTAATGTATCCCAGTGATACAACCGGTGTAGTTGGGGAGTGGCCGGAGGTGCACGCCGCGGATAAAACGGGGTTGGGGAGAACGGGGCTCCGACGATAGTTTGAAAAGTCCAAACAGTAAATTCGTTGCCAATGATTGTAAGCGATTAGTTCCTTCTTACAAATATGGGTTTACCGATAAACCGGAGTAATAAATTCGCTTCCAATTATTGCCGAATATCTGTCTTGAAAATCATTTCACGTCTTGTGCAATTCCTTTAGATTCGAGAACGCAGCGAGAAATCCATTGGTTCTGTATGGTTTTTTTTTTCTCTGTGCCGCACCGTAGCTAAGAAATCGAAACAAAATATATTTTCAAAATTAAAATCGGTCCGGCTGCGCTCCAGCTTATTGATATAATACGCCGTAAACACGGACGCCATACCCCTAAAATGGGTATCGAGCAATAGATAAATGGAAAAATTGCATCATTAATTTGGGTGGTTAAAAACTAAACAATGGTTTTTGAATTTTAAAAAATCGAAGAAAATCCGGAAAACCACTTACGATCTACCTTGGGAGGACATCCGCGCATTTATTCGCATTAACATGGGCAAAACGTAGCAATATTACGTGTTATTTGAAAATGTATGCATAGTGGTGTTTGGTTAGATTATATTTAACATTGGGATCTATCCCCGTCCTCGCGATAAGTCCTTTTTCACTAATCTACTGTCCGACTCATAGACTACAGGGACTTGTTTACAACAATTTGAAATTAAAATTTAATATTCTACACTTTGATTTTTATTTTATTTTAAATAACACTATTAAAAAGTTGGCAAAAACCATAGAGTCTGTCAATCTCTTGCAGTAATCTCTATATCGTTTTTCACTTCTATTTGTAATCCGATTTGGTAAAGCGGATTGTTTGCGTCTAGTGCCATCACATGCTGACTGTACACATAATTCGCCCAGTTTTTATATACCCGCTTTTCATTGTTTCAACTAAGTAGACGGTTTCTTTTAACATAATTTCTCATTACTTTTGGTTATTCCACAGTTCTTGCCCTGTTATCTCTAAGGACCAAATACCCAATAAGTCATTGTTTTGCATATAACGCGATGGATCAAATCCATATGAACGTATAAACCGTTCACTATTGGTCTTTACAATGATAATAGTTTAGACTATCATATAAAGTATAGTATATTGTATTATACTTGTATATTGTATATGTTTTACTAGTAATATTTCCATAAATAATACAAAATAACGATGGGGTAGGGAGTAATTCTTCATTGGTCAAGGGCTCGCGCTAGGGAATGGATGTTTGAGGTCATATCTCGTTCGTCGGCTTGCAAGTATGGTAAATACTATGTATGTACTCGTGTATTTTGAAATTTAATCTGAAAATGTTGCGAGGAAAAGCTCGATTTATAGAACATACAAAAAATTAGATTCTTCGGATTAATTGACACGTAATTACGTTGTAACTGTTGACACCGCGAGAGTGCGTGACGTCGGCACCAAAGTCGGTCCCGGACAATCGCTGCGAATGAATTGCGCGGTCCGTTAAACCATGTCGTGGCTCTGTAATAATTAGCGCCGTAGACATTGCAGTGGTTATATTTGAGTTAATTGTTACCCCTCCCCCCCTCCGCCCCCGCCTAACATAGATATTTGCTCCGGATCCGTGCCTGCGGGCCGGGTAAAAGAAGTGTCGAACGTTATTGCGGTTTATTGCGGAAATTCTCGGGCGCTGACCGAACGCCAGCACACTGCCGCGCCCCGGGGTTTGATTGTTTTTTTTTTTTTTTCGAATCCGAATCCGCGCCCTGTACAAACAGAATTTGTCATAGCCGTCGGGCCGCGCGTTTCTCCGCCGCCGCCGCCGTCGGTCCTATCCTGACGAAACACCCGTACCGTGTTTTAGATATTCGACCGCGCCGAGATACGCGACCCGTTGCGCGTGCCCGATATTTACGAGGCGTCGGCGGACGCGTCCGCGAAAATCGTGTAACGGTCGACGGCGGCGTTATTATTGTCATTATTGTTATTATCATTATTATTAGTATCGCCGGTCCGCGCACAACCCGCACTGCGGTACCGGCGGGCATATCGTAACACGCGCGTCGCGGGTACCCGAGAAATTTAATTACGCGGGTCCGGCGCGCGCGACAATAAATAATCCGGTGGCCCCCTTTGAACGGGCGCGCGCGCGCGATCGTCGTGATTGGGCCGAAGGCGTCGCGATATATTTTCGTAAGCGCGCCGCCGCCGCCGTAAAAAAAAAAAAAAAAAAATAAAAAAATAATATAAATTACAATACGTTCGGCGGTTCGTGACGGGCAGCGGGCGGAGGCGGCCGCGCCGCACGCACGCGTCCGTTCGCGGATCGCATTAAATACCATTTTATAATATATACACATGTATTATTGTATGTTGAAAAGAAAATAAAAAAAAAACAAAATTATTTTTTTTTCTTATTGTTATAATTATCTATTAGTCGCGCGCGTAGAACATTGTAGTCGCGCGCGGTGTTTGCTGCTGCCGCTGCCGCAGTAGTTTATGCGGCACGCATAACGTCCTAAACGGTTATTAGTTTTGCTTTCGGAATTAATGTTATTCGCGATAGGGGGGGGGGAAACAATACGCGACGAGCGTTAAATTCTCTATGGGTACGCGCAATATTAATACAGCAGTGTGTGTACGCGCCGCGAATCACCGCGCGCCCCGTAAACCGTACGCTTCGGGGGGTGCTGTTAAGCGATCGGCCGTTTACCCGCGGTAAATATCCGATGGTAAATCCGGTCCGTTTCGAATGTACACGGGCCTAAGACGCGTGCACAGTGCCGTGCCCGGCAATGAAACGCGCCCAGCGATGGGAAAATACTTGACGACGAGCGGGGAAAAAATAAAAAAGGCTCAACCTGTCAGTTGGGCGTTCCTAGGTGCGCGTTTATCATAAGTGAATTCAACTGTAGGGTTTTCAAACTTTTCGAATGGCGCTCCTGTAGTCATCATAGCGTCCGGTACGCAGGCACCACTCCCCCCTCCCTAGATACGGCCCCGCAAATGCAAATCGTATACGAAAACCGGTTGGTTTTTTCATACTTATAGCCGCACAGTACGATCGAATAGATACCCGATAAACGAGCATAGCAATCGGTTGCCATAAACAAAACTGTTTAAATTGGAAAACAAATATTTACCCGAATTTCGGGCGGGTTTAATATTTTGGGTATTTGCCCGAGGCACATCACTAGTTGTGAGACCGTCGATGACGATAATAATAATAATAATATCCGTATCCGTACTGGCCCCAGTGTTTCGCTGGTTCAGTGTACGCTATACGTTAGAAACGTTAAAAACTAAACATCTGTTTACAGGAAAGGACGAGGGCTTGAATCAATTTGGGCATTTTTTTTTTTTTTTTTAAATGCTTTTCTACCCGTTACTTACGGTTTAAACAGCATTAATGTATATTTATATATTCTATATTTCTAACCCATATTATACTGAAAAATTTAAATATCTTAAATAAGTATGATACGCTTTTTCTTTAGCAATTACACCGTATTATGCCATATAGAAATGTTAAAAATTTAATTTGCCTGTATTGAAAACTACAAAACTGACTTAGCCGTTTTTCCATGTAGCCAAAGATAATATATAGTAAAAATTTGAATCAGACGATCGGAAATAATCTCAAATTAGTGGTATCCCCACCGAAAAAACGATTCTAAGCGTAACTCGACAAATTGGTATTATTATTAGTTGCGTATTATATCAAGTTTCAACGTGAACAATTAGACCGATTTTCAATCGTCAATGTTTTGTGAGAAAAAATAAAAAAAAATAATAATAATAATTGGCCAGCTAATATTTGAAAACTACAAAACTCGTTAGATAAAAATATTATTAAGCTAAATAATCTACATGTTTAAAGCATGGCGTGAAAAAAAAAACTGAGCATTTTTACTAAACAAAAAAATGATTCCTGAGGTGAAAAAAACACGTCTTGTAAAAAAAACCTAAAGAGTGTAGGGAATTTTCGTTTTTGGTCCGGATAATCGAAAAGTGTGGGATGTTCCGGCGGGTATATACGGAACGAAATGACTTGCACTGCAGTTCAGGTGTTACCGACGCGGATATACAATACGAGTTTTGTGAAACAAGTCGGCCTCACGAATCCCGAGACCTCGCGCAAAGAAGTTCGACGGACTCCACGGGGCCGTAGACGAACGTCGTGAAGATAAGGAGAGCTCCAGGTTCGAGAAAAACGCCGCCCGACATCTAATTATTACGCGATCGGACGTGTTTTCGTGACGGCGGTTGGATTAAAAAAAAAAAAAAATCATCAAATAATAATAAAAATCGGGCCGAAAACCGATGATATCGGCAAAAGTGCGAGCACGTGTAAACAACAACAAAAAAAAATAAAAAAAAATTATAATTAAAAATTTCAGAAAATACACGTGGTCGCATATTATTATAATTAGAACGGGTCTCGAGCGGATAACGGGGGAGGCGGCGGCCGCTTTCTACATACGAAAAAAGTCGCGGTGCCCGTGGTGCGTTCCATAATACTAAGTACGCAATTTATAATATTAAATCGCACAGAAACGCGGTAACCGGCTCGGTTACCGCGCGAGCCGCTACGATGGCTACCACACCGTGGCGGCACCCGAACCGCCGCCGCCGCCGCCGCCGCCACCGCTGTCGTCGCCGGCGTCGTTGACGCAACCCACGCGTGAGGCACCGCGGGGTCACGTGACCTCTCGTCGATCGTGCGGCCGGTCGCGCGCGCCGACGTCATCGTTCGCCGCCGCCGATTTGTCGATCCGACGAATTCCGAGCCGCCGCCGTGTACGACGCGTCGTTTCTATGGTCGCGGAATCGTCAAATCGTCAAACGCGCTGACTTAAACTCGTCAGACGTCAGTGTGCCAAAAAAAAAAAAACCGCTTCGAGTTATTCTGGATTTCGGATTTTTCACATTTTCGCTCGGCATTCTGTATATCTTAATTTGTGGTTGAATTTCAAAAAAAGATCGATGCAGGCGACGGGTGTGTCAATTTTTTAGGAAGGAGGTCGGAAGGGAGGAGAGATTATTATAGAGACATTTAATTAATACTCAACGACGATAATAGCCATTGCTAACGAAAAAAGATTCTGAACGGAATGTTACTAGCTCAGAAAAAATTGATTGCACCGAAGATGATTTCGCTACAATCAAAAACTTTAAAGAAATTTCCTTGGAGAATGTTCGACCTAATTGGTGCACTGAGGCGGTAATTTTTAATGAACGGGAAAAAACTGACGATTGTTGATATAATTTTTGTTTTTCTCCGAACGTTTCTGGATCAACTTGACAACCAGGGGAAAATTTGAATAATAATAATAATACCCGACTTTTTCTGAAAAAAAAAAAAAATGGCACCAGTGGCGTAGTTCGGTCCAGTCCTTTGGAGTGGACGGATAATTTGTCTAAAATTCCATATAAACGGAGCGTGAAAATTCGGGCGAGTAGGGTTTAAAATAAAAAAAAAAAAAAAAAAAAAAA